>DF359754.1:9386-19942 GCA_000787875.1 Solanum virginianum
TCTTATTTGTGTAATGTTGTTCACATATCTGATTATAATGAGATAATAAATTATCACTTTTTAAAATTATAAGCTTAATTATGCATTCATTCAATGTTTCAAATGAAATAGGCATGACTAAAGGTGACAAATGATTGGATTGGATCGAATTTGGATGAATTGAATATGGATTGAGCCAAAATGGATTGGATCACAATCCATCCATATAAAATATGAGTAAATATAAACTTGGTCAAATATAGTTCATGTAAATGATTCTATATAGGGGTCAAGACATATTCTGGGCTCACCCTAAAAGTAGGGTAAATATGGATTTGGATAAAATGGTTCTAACCCACTTTGATCTCCTAAAGCTCCCCCCCCCAAAAAAAATTAAATCAAAACAAGTTTATTAATGCTCAACCTCTATCACCCCAACCTCTCTCCCGAATAATTAATTTTTTTTCATACAAAAAAGAGTTCAACTTTTTCTACTTCTGCATCCTATACCCCACCTAGTCCCACCTCATCCCATCCCACCCCCACCCCCAATCACCCCTTCAATGGCCACCTCCCATCCCCTCCCCCAATTATTTTTAAATGAAAATTAAAAAAATTCAAAAAATTTATATTTTTCCTCCACTCTCCCACTTCCACCCTACTCGCTACCCCCACCAAATCCCTATTCTCCCTCCCCCAGACTCCCTACCATCACCCTCTAATTCTTTTTTAAAGAAAAATAAAAAAAGTTGAATTTATTTCCACTTTCCACCTCCTGTCACGCCATGAGAAGGTACCCTAGATGTAACCTGCTCTCAGAGACTATTGCTAGTCCCTTGGCCTCATCACATTCATTCATTCGTTCAATCAACTCATATGCGGGAGATATAAAGAGAATAATAGGCTATCTGTGAGCTATCATAATCACTATCATATAGAGTAAGAATATAAGCAACTCAATAGAAATAAAGAGTGGGAAAATAGTCAATCCCGACATCAACTATCAAATGTCTACGTCTATTAAGCCTCTATAGCTATCCTCTAAGAAGGTAGCATGAGAGGTCATGGCTACCACAGTCTAATGAAATATATCTAAATGGATGAAAGATAAACATGTCCTCCGAAAGCAAGGGAGGACTCACCAAGTCTCTATCTGGGGATCTGCGAACCACAACGATTAGCCTGCTGAAGTCTTCTGTTTACAGAATCTATATCATAAAATGATGCAGGACCAAAGGGGTGTTACTACATGAAATGTACAGTATGTAAAATAAGCTAAAGTAAATAATATAGCTAATGATATCAGTTCATCAATCACTCATCCTCAACTCAGAGTAACGGACATGACTTTATCACTTCATTATCCATCAAGACATCACACAATCACATCAACCTCAGAGTATTGTCAACAAGGAACCTATCTGGAGTTTCTATAACCGACGATCACCACCTTTGACCCAGTGATGATACAACAAAAAGATGTCATTGTCACATTCATCTAGTACCTTGCAGGGGTAAAGGACGAGTCTATCGGGGATCTTAAAGAAGTTTGTCAAGTCCTCTGCGGGACAAAGGAAACATCTGTGTTCACAATCCAATCCTCACCTATGCTGACCATACAGTTAATGAGTGCAAGTGAGACTCACACTTACCCATTTAGGTGCTAATACTTCTCCTAGGACTCGATAAGCTCATAAGTCTATCAATGTCAGGCTGGTTATACAATCAACCCCCCTCTCAGGCAGGGACCTCATCTCATCTATCATTCTATCAACTCAAGAAATAGATTTTTCCTTTCAAACCCTATCTCAATCTCATTTAAACCTCAAGAATATTAACTCCATCTACTTCAGCCATCACAGTACTCCTCTCACAATTCTTCTTTCAAACTCTATCTCAATATCATTTAAACCTCAAGAATATCAACTTCATCTATCACAATACTCACCTCAAAACTCAGACCACAAGAATCAACACATTCATATACAGTCAAAGCTCTAAACATCATCCTAAGTTCATTATTGTTGTCATAAATAGGGAAAATTATATAGAATAGGCATAAAATCAGCCAATAATACATGTAATCAGTAATTTAAAGTATGATAATTATCAATTTAAAATAATACATAAGAATTAAAGATAAATATCAAGAAATGCTTCAAGAAATTCAACCCATAACATATAAACTACTAACCTAATCTATACATTGGGGCACATGGAAGAAAAATTCCATGTTCTGGGTAGCCTTTACATACCTGGAATGATGACTACTCAAGTTTTCCTCCAAGAATTCACACCCGAAGTACAACCCTTCATTCTCTGCTTTTCTTCTCTTAGGAAATCTTACTTAAAACCTAAGAAAAGATAGGTTTTTTAAAACTCTTTCATACGAATTAATATACAAAAATACATTTTATGGCTTAAAGATAGGCTGGGAAGGACAGCAATTCCCTTCTCGAAATTAAAAAGAAAGTTTGAAAATTGATGTATTGGTCCGCGAAGCGCCAGGGGCATGGACCAATATTTTCGCTATTTTTTGAGAATTTCAATTCCCATCAAAAATTTAATTAAAAGGTAAGTGTAAGTCTGCGCTCCCTCCGCGTCGCGCCAAGGGTGCAAATTCCTCACTATTTTGGAAAAAAATAGGAATTTTATTTTTCAACCCATTTGATCTTAAATTGGGTTAAGACAATTTTCTGACTTAATTTTCTATCGATCGCAATATCTCAGATTTCTAATCAGAGCTTTGGGAGATGCGTTATGTGAACGATACATTTTAGAGGCATTTTTATAATTTTATGGGGTGTTATATCATCTCCCCCTTGGGCTCATTCATCCTTGAATGAATAGTAAAGGTAGAATAAAGTATGTCTAGCCTCAAAACACATCTTACTCCTCACTCGGGAACTCTCGAACTCTCATCTATCCATCACTTTCTATATCTCTATCTTAGACTCAGGAATAAAATTGAATTAGTACCTTGATTCAAGGAAGGAACTTCAATAACATTAAGGATAGGAATATTACCTTCAACATCATCATCATCATTCAACATGAATAGGCTTAAAACTTATCTCAACATTCACATCTATCAATCGATCTCTCGATTCTATCTCAATCGACAATCAACTGTACTCGGACTCAAGAATAGGAAATCAACTCAAGTAAAGACATTTAATTTAGTTAAAAGTAAGGAAGTTTCCTTTAGCATTCTCATCATTAGACATGAATAATGATCAAGACTCCTTTCAGTACTCAGCAAACCCATCTGGACACTAACAGGTCACTTAGAATAGACAAATTAGTTCCGATCAAGGGTAGACATACTCTTTTAGACATGTTCACCATCAAGCACAAATGGAACATCACAACTAAGTCAATTCAAATCATTTGAACACCTTGACAATCAGCATTTTAAACTCAGGAAGGAAACAATCAACTCTAATGGATAATGGGACCATCGATACATAAGACTCTATGTACAACTCTCAAGCTTAGCACCTCATCTCAATTGTACTCCCTCTCATGGCACTCTAATCCCACAACTTAAGCTTATAGCTCTTACTCACATTTCTATCTAACCACCTCCTCCTCTTCCATTCAAGCCTACATCTAAGTCTCAAGGTGTTACTCACAAGATGATCATATACCTACAAAGCTAATCTTCAACATTCAGCTCTAGACCTCTATAGGGGCTTCCATTAAAAGATCACTAGTCCTCTTCACTACCTCACTACTCTTCCTCAAAACTCTTATTACGAAGTCTTCACTAGTCTATCATCAGTATTCGCATGACCATAACCCTGAATTCAAGCCTATCACTCTAAGCACTTCAACTATATCTTAGAATTTTCAAGCTGACTTAGCATTTCCACCTCTACCATTCAATGCGTTCCCACTCGAAGTCAGACCATCGTATAATTACCCACCTACTGTTCATCATAAGGTTTTATCTCTCTCCTCCTTCCTATATCTATCCTTATAAGACATAAGTTTAATACCAATGTCACCATAAGGATACACTCACTCCTCCTCATCTACCCTCATCCTCAGTCAACTACTCTCAACATCACAATTTGAACTTAGAGGAACTCCTTACTTCCCCCTTTTTGTGAAACCTTTAACTATTGTCTCTCCATGCAAAATAAGCAAGATCATACCTCTGAAACTTGATACTCTACGTCCTACCATCAACAATGGCATAACAAGCCAAAGGTCAATGCATGCGTAAGATAACATCAGAATTAAGAACTCTCACTCTCTCTCATCAAGCTTCACCCTACTATTATCGTCAACACTTATATCAAGGTTGGGAAGCTAGATTACTCAAAAAGCTTGGAATGAAAGATCATTAGCATGATTCATTCGAGAAATCTTATTTGAGAACATTCATTAATTATAATCTTTTTCATTTATCAAGACTTATACTGAGCTCACATAACTATACATAATATGAAACTCGGGTCATCTCTCATTAATCATAGGAGTTGAAGCACTCAGATCAATGGGGTAAGATCAAAATTAATAAACGACTTCATCGCTTTTCACCCTCCCAACTTGAATAAAAATCAATAAGTAGTATATAGGACTAGGCCGCAGGCGTGGCAGTCGCATACCAAACATGAAGAAAGTATCACCTCAATGGAAGAATAAGGAACCTAGGATATGACAAAACTGATGTCTCATCTCAATCAACCAATCTATATTAAACTTAAGATCTATTTCGTTCTACCACTTCGTCATCATCTCCTTAGGTCTCAAGGTCCTCCCTCTAATTTGGGAATCAATGCTCTTGTACTAGGCTATAAGCACATATCTCCACAAGGTCAGGGAATCACTGTCCACAAGAATGTTTTAAACTCTTCTATTAGGCTAACTCGTATATATATATATATATATATATATATTCCTATCAATCATCATAAAGTCATTCAACTCATAAGTCATGCTTTAGACCTTCAACAACTCAAGAATCCATAACCGAACATTTTATCAAACACTTGGGGAGGTGTAGTGCTAGTGTAAAATCATGCAATTTATGAATGAAATCACACTCAGACTCTTTTCAACAATATCACTCTTAGCTCCTTCCTTGCCTCTATGGGGATCTCTCTATATTTCCTATTCTTATGGCATATCTAACCACTTTCCACGTCTCTTTCAATCTAACCTCTTCTTTTGCTTGCTAACACTCAACTTCTATGATCTTATGAACCCATCTGTATAAGACTTAGATTATAATGAAAAATTCCTCATCATCTATCAATAAACCCCCAATCAACCTAGTTGCTTGAGATGGCACAGAACACCTACCTCAACTTACTTCACATTGGACTCATGGATATCATCTAGATTCCTATAGTTGTCATAACTTAGAGATTCACACATGTTTACATAATCATAAATACTCATCTCAAGTCTCTTCTTATCTATTGAGCTATCCTCGTTTCACTAATTTCACCTAAGGCACTTGTACCTTACCCGTAGCATCACTTTCCTTACAATTTAGCATCTTCATACCCTATGGCCAATCTCTTAGAAAAGCTCCCCAACTAAGACTATCACTCTCATGATACTATCTCTTCTTTCACCCTACTCCTCAAAATTCAAGCTTAGGGTCTAGTAATTACGTGTGGATCTATCACACATCTCTTTTAATGCTAACTTATAACTACTAGATAAATGTTTAGGGAATATAATCCCACTAAATTCTCATGGTGAGTATTCAATCAACACATCACAACTCTATACTACTCACCTATTCAGTCATATCTCCTTATCTGACTAAACTCATAACTTGATGGGTCTCATGAACTCTCACTTGCAATCATAAAACTAAGTTAGATCTATCATATTAAAACATTCTTTACCCCTCTTCAAAATCTATACTTCACCCTCAATAGAATAAATACTACAACATATCAACATATACTTCCTCCTAGTTTGGGTACGCTCTAGCATATTCTGACGATAACTCTCTCTATATATATGCCTCATCTCATCATGACAATTATAGGATACTTTGGACTCTTTCATCAAGCTTATGGACATCGATTCATCCCTTCACTAGTTACCTAATGGATACATATATCTAACTACAAGCCTCAATCAATCTCCACTCTCCTTATCCAGTCTCCTCCTCTCCCTCATTATCTTTCTAGCTCAAGGGTAACAACTCTACTTAAGGTTTTGCAAGACTTCAAATCTCACTGTTAGTTGGCAATATTAAAATCATCATAAACATAAATCTTCTATCATACATATCATCAAAAGCTAGTAAAGATTCAACTTATATCTATCACAACCTCGTGGAGTATTTCTATGAGCTGGAAAACTATTGCGACACATAACTGGTCTATAGCCTCACTCACGCTAGGGGTAGCATCTCTCTGATTTCTTTAAACTGATGGTGTAGATCTAGTGGGTTGGGCTTGGTTAGCCCACTTCGGACAATCCCTCTGAAAGTGACTCTCTTGTCCACACTTGAAGCAACTGCTGGTATCTAATTGACATCACCCCAAATGAAGTCTGCCACACATTTTACATTGTGGTTTTCCTTTACGGCCTCGAGCCACACTTCCTCGGGATGAAGGGTTCTGAATCTTGAAGGGTAGAGTTCTCCTCGGCCCTAAATTATATCTACAATTGGACATAGATGTAGTCTCTGGTGGTGGCATATACTTCCAAGGTCTCTATAGACCGAGAACCCTACTTCCATCCTCATCCCAAGCATCCTCCATCTCACTCTCCTTGTCCTCTTCTACCCATCGATTATGCACGACAAACTGAGTAGTAGGCTCAAGCTTCTCAGTGCTGATGGTATCGTCCAAATCCATAATGCGTTCAGAAGACATGGTCTGCAAACGTATAATACACGATTTTGAAAAGAACTTTTATAGACCTTGACTTTATCGCATGATTTAGAATCTAAAAGAAGGGGAACAATTCCTAAATGTTTATTGCCTCCAAATTATAGATGTGGAGTTCTTCGCACTAATAATATGGACTCTACTAGACATGACTTCATAGACTCCCTAGGACTTTTGAACTCGTGCTTTGATACCAAGTTTGTCATGCCTTGGGAGGGTACCCTAGATGTAATTAGCACTCAGAGACTATTGCTAGTCCCCAAACAAACCACTTGGCCTTATCACATTCATTCTTTAATTCAATCAACTCATATGCGGAAGATATAAAGAGAATAATAGGCTATTAGTGGGCTATCACAATCACTATCATATAGAGTACGAATATAACCAACTCAATACAAATAAGGAGTGGGAAAATTGTCAATCCCCACATAAACTATCAACTGTCTATGTCTATGAAGCCTCTATAGCTATCCTCTAAGAAAGTACCATGACAAGTCATGGCTACCATAGTCTAATGAAATAAATCTAAATAGATGAAAGATAAACATGTCCTCCAAAAGCAAGGGAGGACTCACTAAGTCTCTGTCTGGAGATCTACAAACTCAATGATTAGCCTGTTGAAGTACTCTATCTACAGAGTCTGCATCATAAAATGACGCAATGCCAAAGGGGCGTTAGTACGTGGAATGTACTATATGTAAAACGGGCTAAAGAAAATAATATAGCTAATACATTAGTCCATCAATCAGTTATTGTTAATTCAGAGTATAGGATAGGACTCTATCACTTCACTGTCTATCAAGACATCACACAATCATATCAACCTCAAAGTACTATCAACAAGGAACCTATTTGGGAGTTTCTATAATCGACAACCACTACCTATGAGCTAGTTATGATACAACGAAGAGATATCATTGCCGTATCTATCCACTACCTTGCCGGGGTAAAGGACATGTCTATCGGGGATCCCAAAAAAGTCTGTCAAGTCCTCTATGGGACAAAAGAAAAAATTCATGTTCACAGTCCAATCCTCACCTACGTTGGCCAAATAGTTAATGAGTGTAAGACTCACTCTTACCTATTCTGGTGCTAATACTCCTCCCAGGACTCGATATGCTCATAAGTCTATCAATGGTCGGCTGGTTATATGACCAATCCACCTTTCAGGCAGGGACCTCATCTCATCTATCATTTCATTGACTAAAGAAATCAATTCTTCTTTCAAACTCTATCTCAATCTCATTTAAACATCAAGAATATCAACTTCATCTACTTCAGCCATCACAATACTCACCTCAAGACTCAGACTACAATAATCAACACATCCATATATAGTCAAGGCTCTAAACATCACCCTAAGTTCATTATTATTGTCTTAAAATGGAAAATTATATAGAATAGGCATAAAATCAGTCAATAGTACATGTATTCAGTAATTTAAACTATGATAATCATCAATTTAAAATAATACATAAGAATTAGAGATAAATATCAAGAAATTCTTCAAGAAACTGAACCCATAACCTGTCAACTATTAACTACCAGCCTAATCTATACATTGCAGCACATGGAAGAACAATTCCATGTTCTGGGTTGCCTTTACATACCTGGAATGACGACTAATTGAGTTTTTCTCAAATAATTTGCACCCGAACTTGCAACCCTCCACTCTCTACTTTTCTTCTCTCAAGAACTCTTATGTAAAACCTAAGAAAAGATGGGTTTTTTGAAACCCTTCTTTACGAATTGATACGTAAAAATGCATTTTGTGGCTTAAAAATGGGTTGGGAAGGACCAAAATGCCCTTCTCAAAATTAAATGAAAAAGTTTGAAAATTAATGTACTAGTCCATGATGCGTCAGGGGCGCGGACTAGTATATTTTTGCTTTTTTTTTTTTTTTGAGAATTTCAATTCCCATTGAAAAATTAATTAAAAAGGTTAGTATAAGTCCCCCCCACTTCTTCCACCCTACCCCTATCCCCTTACCCACCCACCCGAAATTTTTCTTTAAGAAAAATAAAAAAATTACATACAAAATTTTTTTAGTGCAATTAAGAATTTATATTGTGAGTGGGGATTTATAGGTCTATAGGGATACTCATATATTACTCATTTTGATCATATTTGTATGAACTCTTAAAGTAGATCAACCCATATTTATTCATTTAGAAAATATGATTAATCTATTAAAATAAATATGGTTAAATTGACTCCTTTTACTTTATATGGGCTGAAATTGCCACCCCCACGCATGACATATTCTTCAACTGCAAACTTGTGCAAATTGTACATGTCGCTTTGTGATCAAGAACATTAAATTTGAAAGAACATAATTCAAGATCGCCAATTTATTCCATTAAGAGTGAGCTTTAACTTGGAACTCCATCGTCTTTCCCACAACGGATAAAGAGGTGACCTGCATGCCAAAGTTAGATCCTTAACATAATCATCCCTTAAAAGTGGCATAAATATAAACCTATGTTTCACACATAGTTATGGGACTTGAGGATTAATATAAGGGACCTTGGGGATATCCCTCCTCATACAAGCCTGGTCGGTGCTAAGTCATCCTCCCACGAGAATACATTTACATGCTTGAAAAGTAGGCATACATAGTATAAATCATTTTCATGTATCCTTACGCTTGAAAGCCAAACATATTTCATAATCATGCATAATTGGGGTAAAGCGCCAAATCATAATTCATATCATACTTTCATTCATAGGAAAAACTCCTTCATACTTGTAAATAGAGGTTGGGCTTAATCCCACAGGGAATCGTTGTTCAAGGCAGAAGTGACATATTGGACCAAGTAATTGTAGGATCTGAAAGGTTGCAATAATTAAAATAAAAGTTCAGCTAAAAGAGTTCTAAATAATGATTTAAACAACAATTAAGGGAAGATGTTGGGGATGTGCAAATATGGGATTCGATCTACTAGTTGGGTGTAGATACTTGACTAAATGAGTTGATATTAATTGAATAGTCAAGGTTGTTTGTAACCCAAATCCTCTATGATACATAGGTATTTCATATGAATCAGCTAAGAAATCATATGCGGACTGCCGAGGACACTTTTGGCCTAAGAAGTCTCAACAAAACCCTTAATACCTCCATCATTGAATCCATGGCTGTGGACTTCAACTGAAACCCCAAGATATTTCCAACCATTATATCCATTTCATAGTCTAATAGTTCTGGCTAAGGCAATAAGTAGAGATTTAAAGTAACACCCCAAGTTACTAACCTTGACATTATAGATTAAACATAGGAATATATATAAATTCACCCAAATCAACTATAGATAAGTCAAGATATCAAACACCTAATACATAAATCAAAGACCCATATCAATTCCACACCTCCAACATGAGGGGTTTTAGCCACATATATTAGAAATTAAAGATCGAATACCATACGTACCAGCAGAAGTCATGGGTAAAAAGATTGAGTACAAATTAGTTGATTACCACCAACCACTCTTCTCTAATTTGATGTCCAAAAGCTTCAAAACCCTAACTCCCTTTGTACGCTAAGAGGAAAGTTCTATATACTACTACAGATGTAACACCCGATAAAATTACCAAAATACCCCTAAAGAGATGTATGCATAATGCATCTTTCCATGATCTATTTGCGAATTCGAGACTAGATATGCAATCAACATGGAAAATTGAGAGGGGAAATGATCTCATTCAGA
>DF359754.1:19991-30372 GCA_000787875.1 Solanum virginianum
GAGGGGAAATGATCTCATTCAGATTTTGGAGCAACCAAATTGAGAAATAACTTTTTGATCAAGGACAAAAAATAGTGGCTAGCGCAATGCGCCTAGGATACGGGCATGCCTTGTATTTTGTCTTAATTTTTTCAATGGGAATTGAAAACTCATTCAAAAATTTTTTAGGAAAAAATTATACAGGTCCATGCCCCGTCCATATCGTGAACTGGGCATTTCTAGGTGAAAGTTTTTCTTTTATTTTGAGGGATATTTTGGTAAATTCCCAACCCTTTCTAAGCTCAAAACACGATTAAATTATGTCATTTTGATGCATAAATAGGGTCTAAAACCCCATTATGAGTTCTTTTCTAAACATTAGAAAGATTAGGGCTTGAAAGAAGAGAAGAGAGAAGCTTGATTGGGGGAAATTCAAGGCGAATTTATGAAGATTGGTCATTAAAGCTTCACCCCAGGTATGTAAGGCTAAACTAAAAGCATGAGATTGTTCTCTCATGTGCATCACAGATGGTATTAGAAGTGAGTTGAAAGTTCTTGAGTCTACATACATGATTATTGATTTATTTTCTTGAGAAATTATATTTATTACATGTATTTTCATATGTTGATAATTATTATAAACTTATTTTCTTGAATTGAATACTTTTTATGAGGTGTTGCATAACCCTATATGTTAATTACCAAATGCATACATGAAAGAAGATAGGGATTGAGTCTCGCGCCTTGATTGAAAATGTCGATTGTAATTATGATTGTGAATATGAGAATGGTGATAGGTTGATAGTAATTGATGGACCATGAGTATTCTCAAATGAACTTTAATGATTATCTATTCGATTATTCCCTAATGATTATTCTAAGCCTTGAGCTATTGATTCAGATATTGATTGATGAGATGATGAGAATGTCTATGAGACTAATTGAATGATGAGTGCCTCCACAAGGCTATTGAGAAAGTTTGATTGGGATGGATTATCTTATGATCATTGAGTCATAAGAGAATAATTGAGCACCGAAAGAGTAAGAGTTAATCCAGCCCATACTCATCACACTACGTAGCCAAGCATAGGTGAGGATTTGAATTATCATATTACATTGTGGTTCCCTCTTGACAGAGTCCCTGAAATAATAGAGGATTTTTTTGATTGGTTAGTGGTCCCTAGTGGATTCGATAGATCCTTAACATAATCATCCCTTAAAAGTGGCATAAATATAAACCTATGTTTCACACATAGTTATGGGACTTGAGGATTAATATAAGGGACCTTGGGGATATCCCTCCTCATACAAGCCTGGTCGGTGCTACAATCACTGGCTCATAAGTGATTATTGTTGGATAAGAGAAACTTCCAAAAAGTTCTTACATCGAGTACTCTGAGTTGAGATGAAATAAGATGAGATATGATGTGATGAGTTGAGTGGAGTTCCCTTGAGATAAGTCTGATTTGATTGATGAGGTTTGAATGGTTGATGGGTCACTTGACTACTTTTTATTCTTGCCTTAGATAGACATTTGCAAATGTTGATTTGTTATTATCGTTGATGTTGATTGATGTTTCATATTATTCTATATGTTTCAGTTTTATTCAGTTATTTTACATAGTGTATATTCCACATACTAACGCCATTCGAACTGCATCATTTTATGATGTAGATTTAGATATTAGAGATCATCAACAGGTACATCATTGAGGATCTTGGACGTTCAACTGCTTAGTGAGCCTCCCCTACTTTAGAGGATCCATTATGTTATTTTAATCTTGCTTTAGAGTTAGACATTTACTAGCTTATTATTGATTGAGGTCATCATGGGTCTGTTATTAGCACCACCTGAGTGGTAGAAGTTTCATCGACTAGAGTCAAATGTTGATTTTTAAGATTGTGAGCTAGTTCTTTCTACTAGCCTTCTATTTACAATATTATTATTTTGAGACTAGATGATAAGATGTGTCCATTTACTTTTCCTTTGTCTTCTGCTGATTTGCTAAATATTTGAGTGAATAAATGTGATAAGGCTATATGGTTCACTTGGAGACTAGCAATAGTCTCTGGGTGCTGGCCCTGTCTTGGGTTCCTTCCCGAGGCGTGATAAACTTGGTATCAGAGCACGAGTTCAAATGTCCAAGGGAGTCTATGAAGCAGTATCTAGTAGTGACTTATTTTTGTGTATGTTGTAGACCACACTTGATAAATAAGAGGCTATAGGACATTAGGAATTATTCCCTTCATTCATGTTCTAAATCATGCTATAGAGTTATACTCTATGAAAGTTCTCTTCTAATTCATGTTTTATGTATTGCAGAATTGCGATCATGCCTCCAGAAGAGCCATCAGAGGTAGAGGACATCCCACCGGACAGAATGTCAACCTAGGTGAGCCTCAAGGACATGAGGAGCCCATGGAACAGATGTCTGCAAGATAAGGTCCAGTCTATCACAATACTTGCTGTGAGATAAGGAGTGGATCAATAGGATGCCCATGACACTTCTAGAGTTCAGGATTACTTGAGGATGAGTCCTTCTGAGTTCATAGTGTTTGCGTCCACTAAGGTTCCTGAGAACTATGTGGATGAGCTTTTGAAAGTATTCCAAGTGATGCATGGTGCTGATACTGATAGAGTGGAATTGACTGCTTTCCAACAAGGGTGTGGCCAGACTTTGCTGTGATTAATGGAAGAAGGTAATGAAGAGGATGCCTCAATAATGACTTGCTCCATATTTGAGAAAGCTTTCCTAGGATACTTCTTTCCAAGGGAGTAAAGAGAGGCAAAGGTAAGAGAGTTCTTGAACTTGAAGCAAGGATCTATGATTGTGCAAGAGTATGGGCTAAAGTTTACATAACTGTCTAGCTATGCTATGGACATGGTTGCTGATATGAGAAGGAGGATGGGAACGTATGTTGATAGGTTGAATAGAGGGCCAAAGAGAGATGAGAGAGGAGCAATGTTTGTGAGTGATATAGATATTGGGAGACCAATGACCTTTGTACAACAAGCTGATAAGGAGAGGTAGCATGATAGAGAGGAGTTTAGAAGCAAGAAAACTAAAACATCTAGCCATGTGGTTGGGAAGAAAGACAATGGTAACCGATTTCCAGTACCATTATCTGCTAATGCACATGTGCCTAGAGTTAGAACTGATAAGAGGTCCCAAAGTATTGGAGCCTGTGAGTCTCAGTCACAAGCTAGTGTGGCTCAAGGTTCATGAGGTAAACCACCATGTGATACATGTGGCGAGTTACACATAGGGAGATGCCGTAAGGGGAGTAATGTATTCTACAAGTGTGGCTAAGGGGTCACTATCAGAGAGATTATCTATTATGGGCTGATCGTACTAAATTTTCTGCACCAACCCCACCAGCTAAGAGAAATCAGATAGGTACTATGTCAGGTGCAAGTGGAGTTACAAACCATTTGTATTGCATAGGTAGTCAACATGATGAGTACTCTCCAGATGTTATGACAGGTATAATTTGAGCCTTTTCTATTGATTGTAATATGTTGATGGATCCTGGTGCCACATTATCTTTTGTAACTCCTTATGTGGCCAGTAAATTTGATAGAACCCCTAAGAGTCTTCTTGAACCCTTTGATGTTTCTACTCTAGTGGGTGAGTCTATTCGGGCTGAAAGAGTCTATGGAGCTTGTGTAGAATCCATCCATCATAAAGATACTATCATTGATCTAATGGAGTTAGATATGACTGATTTTGATTTGATCCTTGGCATTGATTGGCTTCACACCTATTGTGCCTCTGTTGATTGTAGATGCTGAACCATTAATTTCTAATTTTTAATAAACCGATGTTAGAGTAGAAGGTTGATTCCATAACACCTAAGGGAAAGTTTATCTCATAGCGTAGAGCTAGAGAGATAATTGCTAAGGGTTGTATCTACCACCTTGTGAGGGTTAAATCCGATGATATTGAGTCTCCTATTCTTAAGTCAACCCCGATTGTGAATGAGTTTCATGAAGTGTTTCCCAAGGATCTGCCTGGAGTCTCCGCTGATAAGAAGATTGACTTTGGGATCGATGTTCTACTCGATACCCAACCTATCTGAATTCCACCTTATAAGATGGCCCCCACTGAGTTGAAAGAGTTGAAAGATTTGTTAGAGAAGGGCTTCATAAGGCCAAATATTTCTCCCTAGGGTGCCCTTGTCTTATTTGTGTTAAAGAAAGATGGGTCTCTTAGAATATGTATTGACTATAGGCAAATGAACAAGGTCACTATAAAGAATAAGTAACCTTTCCCCGGGCTAGATGATTTGTTTGACCAACTTTAGGGTGCCTCTTGGTTTTCAAAGATAGACCTCAGATCTGGCTACCATCAGTTGAAAGTGAGGGAATGTGATATTCCAAAGACAACCTTTAGGAATAGATATGACCATTTTGAGTTTTTGGTCATGTCCTTTGGGTTGATGAATGCACCTACAGCCCTTATGGATTTGATGAATAGAGTGTTGAGATCGTATCTTGATATATTTGTGATTGTTTTCATTGATGACATCTTGATATATTCAAGAGATGAAAAGTAGCATACAAATCACCTCAGAGTTATCCTCCAAACACTTAAGGACCATGAGTTGTATGCAAAATTCTCATAGTATGAATTTTGGCTTAAGTCAGTGGCTTTCCTAGTCCATGTTATCTCCGACGATGGTATTCATTTGGATGCTCAAAAGATTGAAGCGGTTTAGAAATGGCCCAAAATGTCCTCTCCAACTAACATAACAAGTTTCTTGGGTTTGGTGGGGTACTACTGCCAATTTGTTGAGGGATTTTCTTCCTTATCCACACCATTGACTAAGTTGACTTAGAAAAAGGTCAAGTTTTAGTAGTCCGATGAATGTGAGAAGAGTTCCAAGAGTTGAAGATTAGATTGACTACTGCGCTAGTTCTAACCTTACCCGATGGGACAGAGGATTTTGTGATCTATTATGATGCTTCAAGAGTTGAATTAGGATATGTCCTGATGTAGAGAGGGAAGATGATAGCCTATGCTTCCAGGCAACTTAAGGTTTATGAGAGGAACTATCCAACCCATGATCTTGAGGTGGCGGTGGTAGTGTTTGCACTTTAAATTTGTTGCCACTACTTGTATAGAGTGCATGTGGATGTGGTCACCAACCACAAGAGCTTGCAGCATGTGTTCAGCCAGAGAGAGCTCAACCTGCGACAGATAAGATGGTTGGAGTTGCTCAAGGAATATTATATAAGCATTCTCTACCATCAAGGTAAAGCTAACATTGTTGCTGATGCTCTTAACAGGTTATCAATGGGTAGTATAGCGCTTATTGAGGAAGGAAAGAAGGAACTAGCTAAAGAAGTTCATCGATTGGCTCAATCAGGAGTTCAACTTGAGGAGAATGATAAGGGAGGAGTTAATGTTCAGAATGGGTCTGCTTAATCTTTGGTGGCAGAGGTGAAAGAAAAACAACATTGAGATCTAGTCATTCTCTAATTGAAGGAGGCAGTCCACCAATAGCTAATGATGGTCTTCTCCAAAGGGGAAGATGGGGTGCTGAGATACTAAAGTAGATTGTGCATTCCAGATATTGATGGTATTCAAGATATAATCATGGTTGAAGTTCACAGCACTTGATATTCCATTAATCTTAGCTCTACCATGATGTATCACAATTTGAGAGAAGTCTATTAGTGGAGTGGAATGAAGAGGGATGTTGTTGAGTTCATCTTAAAGTGCCCAAATTGTCAGCAAGTGAAAGTTGAGCATCAAAAGCCATATGGATTAGCTCAGAACTTTGAGATCCTGGAATGGAAGTGGTAGATGATCAACATGGACTTCATTACTAGTCTACCGAGGTTGAGGAAGCAGTATGATTCGATATGGGTGATTGTGGTTAGAACTTTGAGATTCCTGAATGGAAGTGGGAGATGATTAATATGGACTTCATTACTAGTCTACCAAGGTCTTAAAAGCAATATGATTCGATATGGGTGATTATGGATAGGATGACCATATCGGCTCACTTTTTAGCAGTTAAGACAACTAACATTGTGAAGGAGTACGCCAAGTTCTACATCCAAGAGATTGTGAGGTTGGATGGACTTCCCTTGTCCATCATCTCGGACAGAGGATCTCAATTAACCTCCTAATTTTGGAGATTGTTCCAAAAAGGATTAGGTATGAAAGTAAATTTGAGCATAGCCTTTCATCCACAAACAGATAGTCTGGGAGTGCGTACAATTTAGACGCTAGAGGATATGTTGAGAGCCTGTGTTCTTGGTTTTAGGGGAAATTAGGATGATCACTTACAATTGATTTAATTTTCATATAATATAGTTATTATGCAAGCATTCAGATGACCTCCTATGAAACCTTATAAGGGAGGAGATGTAGATCACTAATTGGGTGGTTCGAGGTTGAAGTGGAGTTGATTGGGCCTGATCTTGTTCATCAATTAATGGAGAAAGTTAAGGTCATTAAAGAGCATTTCAAGACTACATAGAGTCGCCAAAAATCCTACATCAATGTGAGGAGGAGAGACTTGGAAGTCAAGATAAATGATTGGGTACACTGGAAAGTGTCACCTATGATGGGTGTCATGAGATTTTGGAAGAAGGGAAAATTTAGTCCATGCTATATTGGACCCTATCAGATTGTGAAGACAATGAGGAAGGTCACTTATGAATTAGAGTTACCTTCAGAGTTAGACGGAATCTATCCAGTGTTCCATGTGTCGATGCTGAAGAAATGTTAGGGAGATCTTAACTTGGTGATCCCTATAGAGAGTATTGGAGTAAAGGATAGCTGGACCTACGAAGAAATTCTTGTCCGAATCCTCAATTGTCAGATTCACAAGTTGAGAACCAAAGAGATAGCCTTAGTCAAATTCCTATGGAAGAATCAATTTGTTAAGGAAGCCACATAGGAAGCAGAGGAAGAGATGAAAGCAAAATATCCGAACCTATTCGTGCCAAATGATGAGAATGTTAAAGGTAATTTCCTTACCCCTCACTAAAATAATTATCTTTTCTTGAGTTGATTGTGTACTCTTGAGTTCGAATAGAATTGATGATGATTGAGATAGAGATGAGAGATTGATTGATAGAGATGAGTTTGATTCTATTTATGCCTTGATATCCACCTTTACTCATCATTCGAGGATGAAGGATATATAACACCTGATAAAATTATCAAAATACCCCTAGAATATAGATTTGTAGAGAATGCATCTTCCCATGCACTGTTTGTAAATCCGAGATCGAATATGCAATTAGCATGGAAAATTAAGTGGGGAAATGGTCTCATTCAAATTTTAGAGCAACTGGATCAAAAAAATAATTTTTTTGTCATGACCCAAGCCTAGGGTCTAGATTGACATGACGCAAGGGGAACCCAAAGGGACCCCAAGCAAGCCTATTAGCACATCATTACACATCCTTGGTCGCAGAAGCAATAAAATAGAAACAAAAGAGTAGAAATAGGGATAATTGGGGCTAAGGGATATCATTCATATCATAACAACTAGAGTCAAGAGAGAGTCAAGCTCATAACATTACACATGACATGTCCAACAACACCTCTACTACATAGATAAGAGCAGGGGCCAAGACAAGCAACTGGGCTCACCCTCATAGTTAAAATTTACATGAAAGAAAGGATAGTCTTAGAACATAGCATGATATCATAAGCAACATCCCCGGAATGAAGGACTCACCAACAAGCTTGAGTAAAGGCGTACTAGTCACGTGGATGGAGATGCTCAAGCGGGGCTTTGGTTCCTATATGGTAACATCATGTAGGCAAAGAGTATATGTTAGTATGTATGAATGTACTAAGAATGTAGGATGCAATGTAACAAGAAATAAGTACATAATCAAAATGCATAAGTATAGGAAATGATTAGCATTTAGCAATATGACATGTATGAATGAATCTTGAAGTATAATCATGGTTATATAAAACATCATATGAGTCTAAAGAGTGACTATTATTAGTGCAATCCAAGGCCTACCACCTCCTTGGAGAGGCGCATGAGGTACAAAACCCTTCATGAGGTTGATGAGGTACAAACCCCCAACAAGGTTGATGAGGAACAAAGCTCCTAACAAGGTTATCAAGGTACAAAACCCCCGACAGGTACAAACCCCCAACAAGGTTGATGAGGTACAAAGCTCCTAACAAGGTTATCAAGGTACAAAACCCCCGACAAGGTTGAACCAACTTTCTACCTCCTGAGCGAGGTGATCGAGGTACAAACCCCTCAACAAGGTTACTCGGGCTATGACCTCCTGAGTGAGGGTTGGTCATCCCCAACACTATAGACATAATATCATATACATATATTCCTTTCATCATTATAATGTCATTCATCTCATAAGATATGCATTGGACCTTCAACTCCTCAAGAAATCATAACTGGACATTTTATCACATACTTGGCAGGTGTGTAATGCTAGTGTGAAACCATGCAATTTAAGAGTGAAATCATGCAAGAAAATTCATTGTAACACCATCAATAGATACTTGGTAACACCCTCAAGCAATATACATCAAAACGCTTCATCAAATCCCACATTAGATCTTAGATTCATAGCTCCAAAAATGCTAAAACAGTCACAATTTCATGCAACCCCAATATAGTGTGCGGTGAAATTCATCAATTTAATAACTTTCCCAACAAGCAGAATTTTGACCTTGAGATGCTAATCCATGAAAAAGGATAAGAGAAATTTGGAAGAACTCATATACGGAACGAGCGTGACCTGTGACAAGGAAAAACAACCATCGCTTGATTTTGACACTCAAGGGAGCTACCTTGCTAAAACAGATTGATGCAAAGATGAGCAAAGATGAGCGCATCATCACTATACTCAAAATGAGACTGCAGTTATTACCCGGATCTAAGGTAAAAACCACGTCTGTGCCTAATACAGAAGGTAACAGGGTGTGTTATGACCCGTGGCCACCTACTTGGTGGGGGAAGCTCCTCCATTGTAGGTAAAAGGGGAATACGACTCTATGAACCCAAGGGATTCATAATAATCTATTTTACAGTCGGTGGTAACATTCGGGGGTTCTTACTATAGCCGAACGCCAGGGAAGGGTCGTTCATTCCAATACTTTAGACCAACTATCTCATGCTCTATCTCTCAAACACAGCCAAAGGAGCATATCTAATTGAAAGACTCTCCTTCTTATTTAGTCCAAAAATAGGCCTAAATCATTTGTATAGACAAACTTTTTGGGTGCTAAGATCCAAAGTTGAGAGGGATTGCACTCAATAGTCAATAAATTCATTTTTCTACTTTCTATCGCATGCTTCAACTATTTTTTTATATGGGCTTCGGCGCTACTACAGTGTTTTGCTAACTCAAACTGCCTCGCTATGAGAATCTTGCTTCGCTAATGCTCAGACATAAGACCCATGAGTAAATTAACTTTAAATCATGCAATTCAGGGTAAAAGAAAGCTTGGGTATCATGGGTGAAAGGAACCCATGAAAGAAACCCACATACCTTGACTTTTAGAGAATCCTTGAAGAAGATTGGAGATGGAGAGTTGAAGCCTAAATGAGAACCTTGAAATTCGGATTTGTTTTGAGACTTGAGTTTAGGAGTAAAATATTTGGCTAATTGTTTGAATGAGTATTGGGGAATGTTTTGAATAATATGAGGGTGAAATATGACTAAGTGTAGGTATTTTCACGTTTGAAAACACTTAGGCCCAAGACTCAAAAGCCTTGGACCAGACATGAAAAAGTGCCAAAAAAATTATACTCTGGCGCGCCCTTGGCACGTCGTGCCAGCGGCGCAAAAACCTCTCTGGAATTTGATTTTTAGGAAAATGAAATTGCGATTTATTTTCTCTGAAATTAGGGTTAGACCCATTTCTCACTCAATTTGACCCCCTGAACAAGAATATAAAGTTGGATTTTTGATATCATGTATGGATTTTGAGATATATAGAAATTACGATTCCAGGCACTTCTGAGGTACATTTTCGGGCACTTTTTGGGGTCGTTTCATTTTCGATCTGAGATGAAAAATAGTAGTTGTGCACGGCGAAGGGCTGACGTGCCTGGGACATGGATATGCCTTCTAGTTTTTTAATTTTATTAACGGGAATTGAAAACTCACTGGAAAAATTTTTGGGAAAAAATATACTGGTCAGCGCCCCATTCGCATCACGGACTGGGCATTTATTAGGTGAAAGTTTTTCTTTTATTTTAAGGGATATTCTGGTCAATTCCCAACCCCTCATAAACTCAAAATAAGATCAAATTATGTCATTTTAAAGTGTAAATAGGGTTTAAAACCCCATTCTAAGTCATTTTCTAAACACTTAAAAGATTAGGGCTTGAGAGAAGACAAGAGAGAAGCTTGATTACAGGAAACTCAAGGAGAAATCTTGAA
>DF359754.1:30446-55003 GCA_000787875.1 Solanum virginianum
GATCGATCATTAAAACTTCACCCCTGGTATGTAAGGCCAAATTAAAAGCATCAAAATATTCTCTCATGTGCCCCATAGATGGTCTTAGAAGTAAGTTGAAAGTTCTTGAGTCTACATACATGATTCTTGATTTATTTTCTTGACAAATTATATTTATTACATGTATTTTCATAAGTTGATGATCGTCATAAACTTGTTTTCTTGAATTAAATATTTTTTATGAGATATTGCATAAACCCTATATATTAATTATTAAATGCGTGCATGAAAGAAGATAGGAATTGAGTCTAGAGCCTTGATTGAAAATGTCAATTGTAATTGTGATTGTAAATGTGGGAATGATGATAGGTTGATAGTAGTTGATGGCCAATGAGTCTTCTCAGATAAACTGTAATGATTTTCTATTTGATTATTTGCAAATGATTCTTCTGAGCCTTGAGCTATTGATTAAGATGTTGATTGATGAGATGGTGAGAGTGTCTATGAGACTGATTGAATAATGAGTGCCTCCGCGAGGCTAATTGAGATAGTTTGATTGGGATGGATTGTCTTATAAGTATTGAGTCGTGGGAGGAGTATTAGCATCAAAAGAGTAAGAGTTAGTCCAATTCGCACTCGTCAAACTACATAGCCAAGCATAGGTGAGGATTAGAACCATCACCTTACATTGTGGTTCCCTCTTAATAAAGTCTATGAAATAATAAAGGACTTGTTTGATTGGTTGGTGGTCCCTAATTGATTTTATTCATTCCCTACCTGGGAAGTACAGAATGACTGTGGCAAAATTAGTGAGATTGTTGTACAATCACTGGTTATTGTCGGATAAGAGAAACTTTTAGAAAGTTCCTACCTCGAGTACTCTGAGTTGAGATGAAATGAGATGAGATGTGATAAGAAGAGTTAAGTAGAGTTCCCCTGAGATTAGTCTGATTTGATTGATGAGATTTGATTAGTTGATGGGTCACTTGTCTACTCTTTATTCTTACTTTAGATATCCATTTGACATGTTGATTTGTTATTATCCTTGATGTTGATTGATGTTTCGTATTATTCTACCTATTTCAGTTTTATTCAGCTATTTTACATACCGTACATTCTACATACTAAGCTATTCGGCACTACATCATTTTATGATGTAGATTCAGGGATTAGAGATTATCAACAGGAGCATCATTGAGGATCTTGGATGTCTAGCTAATTGGTGAGGTACTTCGGAGGATCCATTATGTTATTTTCATCTTGCTTTAGAGTTAGACATTTACTAGCTTATTATTGATTGAGGTAGCCATAGGTCTGTCATTGGCACCACCTGATAGTGATTGAGGCTTCATAGACTAGAGTCGAATATTGATTGTTAAGATTGTGAGCTAGTTCTTTCTACTAGCCTTCTATTACATTATTATTATTTTGAGACTAGATGATAAGATGTGCCCATTTTACTTTTCCTTTGTCTTCCGCTGATTAGTTGAATGTATGAATGTGATGAGGCCAAATGGTTTGCTTGGGGACTCTTTCATAGGAGACACATTATCTTCCTACTAACACCCCCAATATTGTCTTTGGTCACTACTCTAACTTTTAAGCTCAAGGAGGGATTGGGTAAGAAACGAAAAAGGAATTGTCTTTCATAAACATGAGTTAAGGTTACAAGGTTGCCAGAGAAAGGATCAAGACTTAAAAGCACTTGACTAAGGATTCATTCACTACTAAGGGATGTCACTAGGTCAAATTGGACTAATGGAACAAAAAAGTCCTAAGGTCCTCTCCTAATTCAGAAATAACCAAGATACTCCTCAAAACAAACCGAGAAAGTTCTAGATGATGCAATACAAGCATTTCAAAAAGATAACTAATCCCAATTAGGCAAAATGGCTTTGCATTCAAACAATGGCAACACATTTGCGCTTTTTCTATCATCGCATATCCAAGCTCAACTGTTCACATAGTCTACTCAAGATTCCATAGTTCATTCAGGGATTGATATATCAAGAAAGGACTAATTAGTGAGTGCATACTCCTTGTCCATGATATCACCTAAATCAAAGATATAGATCATCAATGCTCGTATTGCTAAGGACTAGAGACACGATATTACATTAGCATGCTTGTCATTTATGCACGGGGTTTTCCAAAAATTTGATTCAAGGACATCATTTGCAATCATTCATCTATTCAACAAGAAAAAGAGAAAGAAAAACAAAAAATAACAAAAATAAACACTATTCTATTGCAATACAAATTGAAATTTATTTGCAACCCAAAAAGTTAAAAATTGTCTAAATATCTATCAATAGCATCAACATTAAAAGAAAATGCCATTGCCTCATAAAAAATAAAAGCATAAATCATCCAAAATACAGGAAATTCCTCAAGCTCACCCCTTCTTAACAGAATAAACATTGCCTTCAATGTGCAAGGGACACCAAAGAGTAAGCATAAGAGAAAGTAGTGAGTATGAGAATCCCCCTTTCAGGTCAATCCCGCTATGGTGGTAGAGCTAGAGAAGACGTCATGGGGGCATCAATGTGTTTTTCTATCGATGTGCTTGCAAGATCAATATCATGCCCAGTAGGATAAGGCTCACCCAGACCAGATATATGTATCATGGACTGATCCAGAACAGATACTGCTTTCATCACTTCCACAATCTCGTTCTCCACCCCTTCTAGCTCTTTCTGATCCTCTTAGCTCTGCTATACTCCTATTGTCTCCTCAACAATCTTTGGGATGCTCACTTCCTAGTTCTCTTCACCACTATCAATTGGAACATCTACCATCAGCCCCATCTTCTGGGATTATAGCCACATCCACCTTGAGGGGTGGATCTCCTAGCCCATCGAAAGATGTACTCAGATCAATGGACCGAAGGGATGTCACATCCTTTTTCAACTCATCAAGATCAGCTTTCAAAGACGATGTGTCTGTATTGCCACTACCTGCTTTCTCAACCTTTACCACTTATCCTTTAAGCTGGAAAACTCCTTCACATGATCGTCAATCATAGATTCGAGCCTATCTATCCTCAGCTTGTGAGCCTCTATTAGCTCACACTAATTTGCTTTAATCTCAACATATGGCTTCAAAGCCTTGGCTATGGCTACATCAACTAACTTGGGCACAGACGATTCAACCTTTGTGGCCCGTAGATCAATGAATTTGGCCAGGTGGCCAATCACAAAAATAGTGGCTCTAGTGAGTGGGGGTTGGTCATTTGTGGTCTCTGACTCTATAGATGGACCAGTAGCAGAAGAAGAGTGTAAAGTATAGGAGGAAGAAGATATACCTGCCTTAGTGCCTAGCTTTGTAGTACAATACTTGAGGGCCTCAACATAAATAACTGACATTTTTTCAGCCAGCTTCTTCCTAGCCATATTCTTTGCATCTCTCAAGTACTCAGCCTCAATCTACTTAATTTTAGTAGATGCTGATAGAGTCATCTTTGCATCAGTCTTTCATTCCTTGGGACTCAGGCCCTTCTAAACAATGTAGTGATAAGACTGGGAAAGGATAGTGAGGTATGGACTTTGTTTTCCCTGGTGAGGCTTTCAGGAGTAATGATAGCACCAAGATTTAGCCTCTTATGATCCATGATACTCCCAACTAGTGCCACCTTAGCCTGTTAAAGCACTGATTCATTTTGTGATGACATCAAGTAGCTACTGATAAACCCAAACCAAAATCTTGCCAAAATATTCATCTTTTTCTTTTCAACAATGGCTCCCTCCCCTAACCATAAGGGAGTTGGAATCCCAATCATTGGAGACAACCACTCTTTCATGTCATCAAACATTTGAAACTTCATCATCTGCTTTATGTCATTTTATCCTTATGCACACATAGCAGGATATCATTGATTTCAGTTTGACTACATGAGACTTGCATAACCTCTACTTCCACAGCATCAAGGGGTTGGAGCAATGACTTTACCCTGCTTTTGTTCTTTGGAATGGCCTTGTCATAGGCCTCATAAAACTCCCAAACCAGGACAAAAACGTATGGATCCTAAGATTTGGTGAACAATTGGAAGTTATGGAACTTAAGGGTTTCCCAAACCTCTAGATATTTGTCAATCACCCCATCAGTGGAACAATTGTTTCTCCTCCAACATTTTTCGCTTTCCCTCTACCCTGAGTCTGTTCAAATGTCTTGGGGTGATTATTTCCTTGATCCTTTGGGATGTCTGGAGTAGATGATCATGAATGAATTTTGACCTGGCCTCACTCTGGTGCCTTTTTTGACTAGGCTCTGAAGTAGGCTCTTTGGAAGGTATAGGTCTCTCATCCTCCTCCTCTGAGTAGGTCTAAGATGCATTGAGTTGCTCATCCTTATCACTAGTGGTTTTTTGTTGCTTAGCTACTCTCCTTTCACTCTTGACCTGCACATCTTTTTGAGGCCGCTGAGATCTTCTTTCTGCTCTATTAGGGGCTCTGACAACCCCTTCCCCTAGTTGCTCTAGATCCACCTCGAGTGACCCACTCTTTGGGTTTACCCATTCTTGCACCATTGGGATCTCTAAACAACTTGTTAGAGGAATTGATAAAATAATCAAGCATAAGAATTGATCATATGAGAGATATTTATAGTAGATAGGTTAATTAGACCGCAGATTATCCTCGACGAATCACCAAACTGATTCAGCGATCAGAAAGACCGTTACTTTTTCACATATTTCAAACTTAAAGCCACTGCTACTTTCAGCGAACTTATGCACATTCAGCGGTATGCCGTACAAATTTGGCGATGAAAAAGGTTCATTGATGAAAGTCGCAGCAACAACTCAAGAAGAACAACTAACTAACGCGGTGCATGTGACAATTGGGCGCATCGCTGAGTGCACTTAGGTAGTCAAAATGACCATCTCTAGTGGTGACTGGCAAGGCCTTTCATCCATTCACTTACACTTTGACAATTTAACATATTACATGGATATAATTCACATACTAACCTAATACAACATATCAATATATGCTTTACTATTGTTGTCTCTATCACATGGTCTCTATGGCTATACACTCACTCAAACGATAACTTACCCTTAAGAATGACATCACCCAATCTATCATAGAGCAAGTACAATCGCTTAAAGGAGATCAAGGGTTATTCAGAGTTCACCCTTAGCTCATAGGAACAATCCATCCAACTAACAAACATTTTTCAAGAACACATTCACATGATCATGGCATCTTCTTAATTGAAAACATTCAAACATGATACAAAGCATGAAATTGAGATAATATGCACAAATAACTCATCATTGAGAAATAAGCCATTCACTCATGAACCTAAACCCAACTCACATACGCCTCCAATTTTGACATTCATTAAAGGATTCCAGAACCCACACTAATCATTCATACAAGCAACACAGGGTTTAAGAGTAACATAAGTCCTACCCACTCAATTCTCAATAAGATTTTCAAGCCTCAAAGTATATCACATTACAAACCCTAATCAACTTCATATGCAATGACCTTTATAAAAAAAGAACTAAAACAAGGGCAAAAAACATACCTTTTCAATGGTGAGATACAATGAAATCTTCAATGATGCCTTTTGATGAATATCTTTAACCCTTTTATAAAACATTTTCAAAGAAAATCCAAGAGAAGGTGTATTGGCGTGTAAGAGAAGTAAAAAGGAGGGAAGGTGGAAAATGAAAGGTCCAAGGCATTTGAAAAGCCTTAAGTAGTTTGGCGAGTATCCGTGCTCGGGGATGGAGAACCACATTGCCTAACACAGTTAGTGTAGCACCGAGTGTGCTAGGGACTGCCCTTCTTTTTTACAATGAGCTTACCTTGCCTTCTGCCTTAAAGTGTGGTAGAATTGACCATTGTCAACTTGTTTCAGGGATTCACTAGTTTAACATTCTGTTTGCCAAATTCGATAACACCTTAAGAGTCAGCACTTGACTCAGAAAGGCAGTCGAACTGATGGTCACCAATGTGGTTCGACTATTTGTCAAGTGGTCCCACTTGGTCAACAATATCAACTTTCCACTCCCACTTTTCTTTGTTAACCCTACACAATTCAACATAAATTATTCAGACTAGAAAACAGTAAAATACTCTGTCACGTCCCAAGCCTAGGGCCTAGATGTGACCAGCGAATGGGGAACCCAAAGGAACCCCAAACAAGCTTCGTTGCATATTATTACACATCGTTGGTCGCGGAAGTAATGCAAAACAATATAAGAAACATAAATAAGGGGAATTGGGACTACGGGAGAGACTCATATTTAAATAGCATGAATATCATAGTAAGTCAAAGCTCAACCATAATACATAACTTACCCAACAACACCTTTAATATAGGACTTAACGGGGGCCAAGACAAGTAACTAGGCTCACCCTCATAGTAAAAGTATATCAAAAAGAAGCACAATCTTTAATACATAGCTTAAGAACATAGATATTACCCTTGCATATGAGGACTAACCAACTAGCTTGAATGGATACAACTAGCCACATGGAGGATGATGATGACCAAATAGAGCTTTGGTTCTAACATGGTGACATCATGTAGCCATAGAGTATGCGTTAGTATATTTGAATGTACTAAGTATGTGGGATACAATGCAATAAGAGATAGGCATCATAATCAAAATGCATAATAATAACCAATAGATTGCATAATAATAATATGGAATATATAACCAACTCTTAAATTAGTCATGCTTTGCAAATTGTTCATCTTACATAGATCATAATATAAATGTGTAAAGAAGCCTCAACCGACATAACATAAGACCTTTTGGAGCCACCTTCCTTACCAGAGCCCGTCCCTCTTCGAACTAAGTGACCTTCCTTACGGGAACCCATCCCTCTTTGGATTAACTATCCCTCTTTACAGGAGCCCATCCCTCTTCGAATCAAGTGACCTTCCTTACGGGAACACATCCCTCTTCGAATTAAGTGGCCTTCCTTACGGGAGCCCATCCCTCTTCAGAGTAAGTAGCCTTCCTTATGGGAGCCCATCCCTCTTCAGATTAAGTAACCTTCCTTATGAGAGCAAATCCCTCTTTAGATTAAGTGGCCTTCCTTATGGAAGCCCGTCCATCTTCGGATTAAATGACCTTCCTTACGGGAGCCCATCCCTCTTCGAATTAAGTGGCATTTTATAGAACTAGATCATCAAACCATTACATTTAAATCATCATTTCATTATCATATAATCATCATAACATCATTTAGCTCATAAGATATGCATTGGACCTTTAATTCCTCAAGAAACCATAACCGGACATTTTATCAAACACTTGGCAGGTGTGTAATGGTAGTATAAAACCAGGAAATTTAGAGATGAAATCATCATAATAAATCCATTGTAAAACCATCAATCAGTACCGTACAACACCCTCAAGCAATATACATCAAAACCTCTCATCAAATCTTACAATAGATCCAAGATTTATAGCTCAAAATATGGCAAAACAGTCACAACTTTACATAGCTTTAACATAGTTCATAGACATGTTCATACTAGCAAACCCATTTGTAATATCAACTTTAAGTCATGCAATATTAATTAAAATAGGGTTTAGTAACCATGGGTGGAAGGACCCAATGGTTCAACACCACATACCTTAGGTCTAGAGTTGCTTGGAATTGAGATTGGGATGAATGGAGGATTGGAAATGATCTTTAAATCCAATCTTGTTCTTGGGTTTCCTTGAAATTGAATTGGAACTTGATGGAGGTTTTTGAGAGAATTGAGAGTGTATTTGAGATTAAAGTAATGAGTTTGATCCTTTCGAACCTTGTTTAGGTCTTTTAGGAAGGTTAAGATAACATTAGAAGTCTAAAATGGGTGTTAGAGTAATTAGCATTTACAAAAATGCCATTAGTGAACAGATGGAAAATTTGGTGAAGTGTTGCCCCACCGAAGGTCCTATGGGTTATGTGTCACTCCATGGGTCATGTGGAGTGCCCGTGACAAGTTACTTAGTCCAAAAATTAAAGTTGGAAATTGATTGGAAAAAGACGTCTCGTCATGACCACAAAGGCCTCCACAGGTCGTGTGGAGGCTCGTGGCACCATACATGGTGCTGGAAAATGTTGTCCAGGCTCCATGCCAAGGTCCATGGGTCATGCCCCATGCCACAGGTCGTGATGAGGGGACGTGGCACAACACTTAGCAAAAAAACTTCCCCAAACATCCATTAGTCCTCTCTTGTACTCACCCTACAACCAGCCACATGGCCAGTGGCAAGCCACACGGCCCATGCCACTGGTCATCCCCATAACTTTGGCCAAAAATGGCCTTTTCCAACTCAAGAGACCTCACACGACTAGTACAAGACACCACTGCCCGTATAGGTGCCCGTGGGGCTTCACTACACAGGTAGGTCTTACGAAAATGGTCATAACTCCTTCATCCAAACATGAAATGAGGTGAAACCAAGTGGGTTGGAAAGCTAACTCAACGGGCTATCATTTGACTTATCGAAGGTCACCTAGTTCCATATGTGCTAAAAGTTATGCTAGTTTAAAGTTAAGTCTTGCATGAACCATCACCGAAAACTCAGCTTTTAGGGAAGTCTTGAACTCGTTTAGGTACTAGGAGTCCCCCATGAACCTAATACAACCCCAAGCTAACCAAAAGAGGCTTGAAACATGGATACAGAAGAGCATAAAGTTATGGGGTGTCACAATATCTCCATCTTGGGGACATTCGTCCCCGAATGTGAAAGAAACGTGCACAAGGAAAGTAGTCATGAAGACTTTAGCCCAAACATGAATGAAACAATGCACATAAACATGATTTCCAAGGAAAGTTCAACATGTACATTAAAAGTTCTCATACTCTTATTAACATGAACATAAATGCATGCAATGACATAAGGGATAATACTTGGGACTTGGAATCATGAACTCAATATGTACATTGAAAATTCTCATAATTTTATTAATATGAACATGATTGCATGCAATGACATAAGGGCTAATACTTGAGACTTGGAATCATAAAAAGGACTTGACATGTCATCTTAAGCTTGAATAGAATGAACGAGATATGGGTATTGCTTCTCCATGACCATACCAGCTCCCCGAGAAACACACACGAGTAGATGACTCTTCCAAAGGGCCTTAATAAACACCACATAGCCATTAATCAACCTCTCCACTCATTCATCCAACACCTCTACCGAGACCTCCTTCTAAGCCAACTTATCCTCTCCCTCACCCACAACTTCAAATAGTTCTATAACACTAGAGTCACCAATAAATCCTATCAACCTAGAAGCATGAAGAACCGAGCGAACCATATCTATATCCATAGGCAAATCCCCGAACTTATCCAACCTTACCAACCTCCCTCTACACTCTTTAAGGAATCATAATCCTAAACCCAATTATCAACCTTAAATTTACCTAACCCACTTGGTACCATAGCCACCATCTCCCCCTTGGGAGACAACCTCCACTCTATCGTCTTCTCACCCAAAACTTCCAACTCCAATAAGATGGAATCAAGGCCTTGCTTAACTAGACTTCTTAACCCAAGAAGACCTAAAATCACCAAGGACAGTATACTACCATTCCCAACTTCCCTCAACCTACTTCCAACCTAGCCAACTGATAGACCCACTAGTCTCCTCTTTGCCACCATTATCCACATATGCTAAGCTACCCATAGGTACCCTACTTAGAGCACTAACCACAACACTAGCCTTACTGAAAAAAAAGAACTAAAGCACACTCATATCATAATCCTTAAAGAATTCTAACCACCTTCTTGTTATCCATAAAGTACACTTATCATATTTAGCAACCAACCCCCCCTAAATGATCCACAAGCTCTAAATAAATCAATACCTCATCACTAAAAACCACCACAAACATACTAAGGTAGGGTTTTAAGACCCTATTCATGAAACCCATAAACATAGCCAATGCATAAATTAACCAATATCTATGAAGACACAACTTGCATGCAATTATTCCATCCCAAGTATAACACCACAAGCTACCACACCAACTCCAACAAGTCACAAGGCAAAACCTAATACAAGATGAACATGGATCAATACTTATGGACTTTCTAGCAACCATATACTCAACCAAGAGAAGGATACCAAAGGTTCAAATCATAACTTGGGACACACAAGAAGCTACTAGCAACCAAATGAATAATGAAAGAAATAATGAAACTCGGACCCATCAAAATTAGAACCTTCAACTTACCTTCCTTCGCCTTTCTCTTTGAAGCGACATAATCAAAAAGAAGAGCAAAGAAAAATCATTAGGGGGGAAAACTTAACTCAACTCTATAGCACGACCTAGAATATAACGAAGGAAAACATTTCCTAAAGCGTCTCATAGCCTCCTATTCATAGTCGTGGCACGCTTCACAATCATGAATAAGACTCTAGTTGATGTGGTGTAATGGACTCTGAGGATCTATTAACCTAGTGCTCTGATACCATATTTGTCACGACCCAAGCCTAGGTCCTAGATGTGACCGATAAATGGGGAACCCGCAGGAACCCCAAATAAGCCTTGTAGCATATCATTACACATCCTTAGTCGCAAAAGCAATGCAAAACAATGTATGAAACATAAATAAGGGGAATTGGGACTATGGGAGAGACTTATATTTAAATATCTTGAATATCATAAGTAAGTCAAAGCTCAAGTATAATACATAACTTACCCAATAACACCTCTAACAAAAGACTTAACGGGGGCCAAGATAAGCAATTGGGCTCACCCATATAGTAAAAGTATACCAAAAAGAAGGATAGTCTTTAATACATAGCTTAAAAACATAGATATTACCCTCGCACATGAGGACTCACCATCTAGCTTGAATGGATACCACTAGCCACGTAGAGGAGGATAATGACTAAATAGAGCTCTGGTTCCTACATGGTAACGTCATGTAGGCATAGAGTATATGTTAGTACGTTTGAATGTACTAAGTATGTGGGATGCAATGCAACAAGAGATAGACATCATATCAAAATGTATAATAATAACCAATAGATAGCATAAATCTAAAAAGGGCATTAGATTAATTAGCATTTACGAAAATGCCATTAGTGAACGGATAAAAATTTTAGCAAAGTGTTGCCCCACGGAAGCTCCCATGGGTCGTGTGGCACTCCACAGTTTATATGGAGTGCCCGTGACAAGTTACTTAGTCTAAAAATTGAAGTTGGAAATGGATTAGAAAAAGACGTCTAGTCATGACCATAGAGGCTACCACGGGTCGTGTGGAGGCTCGTGGGACCATACTTGATGCTGGAAAATGTTGTCCAGGCTCCACATAAAGGGCCATTGGTTATACCCCATGCCATAGGTCGTGATGAGGGGACGTGGCACAACACTTAGCAAAAAAAACTCCCCAAAAAGCCCACTACTCCTCTCTTCTACTCACCCCACGACCAGCCACATAGCAAGTGGCAAGTCACATGGCCCGTGCCACTGGTCATGCCCCATGCATTAGGAAAAAAATGGCCTTTACCAACTCAAAACACCTCACACGACCTGTACAAGACACCACTGCCCGTATAGGTGCCCCTGGGGCTTCACTGCAAGGGAGGGTCTTATGAAAATGGTCATAACTCCTTCATTCAAACTCAAAAATGAGGTCAAACCAAGTGCATTGGAAAGCTAACTCAAAGGGATTTTATTTGAAATGTCGTTGGTCACCCAGTTTCAAATGTGCTAAAAGTTATGCTAGTCTAAAGTTGACCCCTTGAATGAACCATCACCTAAAACTCAGCTTTTAGGGAAGTCTTGAACTCGTTTAGCTACTAGGAGTCTCACATGAACCTAATACAACTCCAACCTAACCAAATGAGGCTTGAAGCATGGATACACAAGAGCATAAAGTTACAGGGTGTCACATACTCACCTTGTGTTGCTTCCCAAGCAGCACCTTAGTTAACGTCGTGGCACGATGCCATTCCTCTTTACTTCAAGTTACCATTGATTGGCCCATTAATGACAATACCTCAAGATTACCTTCGATTTCAAAGCTTTGTATATGTCAAAAATAACCTCTTCATCATTTACTCTAAATTTTAGATCTCCACTCTCAACATCTATCGCAACTCACCCGGTGGCCAAGAATGACGTTCCCAAGATTATTGGCATATTTGTATCCACCTCGCAATGCAAAATCAAAAAGTCTACAGGAAGAAGGAATTTTTCTCCTTTCAATAAACATATCGTGTAAAATTCCCACTAGTCATTTGATAGATAGATCAACCATGAGTAGCTGCATTATGGTCGGTGAAGGGGTCTCTAAGCCCAATTCCTCAAATATGGTTAGGGGCATGAGATTTATACTTGCCCCCAAATCACATAGAGGTTTACTAAATTTTGATGCTCCTATTATGCATGGAATGGTGAACGCCCCTATGTTTTCCTTCTTTGCCACCAATTTTTATGTCAAGATTGAACTGCAGTTACAAGACACTTCAACTGCTTCACACTTAAGAGTTCTCTTCTTTGTCACCAATTCCTTCATGAACCTAGCATACCTTGACATTTCAATCAATGCTTCCACAAGTGTAACATTTATTTATAATAAATTAAACAAAGAAAAGAACTTTTGAAACTTAGCATCCTCGTTTGTATTCTTCAACCTTTGTTAGAATAGAGGATCAATTTTGACTTAAGGTACTTTCAACCTTTCAGCTGTACTTGAAGTTTTAGGGAGAGTTTTCCTGGCATTCGCTGCATTATCCCCACTCTTCTCTTGCTTATTACTCTTAGAATTACTGAGAGCTTCACCATCTTCAACTTGAGACTCATGCTAATCATCTTCAACTACAATTACATCTTCTTTTTCTTCCACCTCTTTCAAGCCTTCTTCAACAACAAGTGATGATTTAGTGCCTTCAACCACTTTTTTGCTATGACTAATTATGGCTAAACACTACTGATCATTCCTTTTGGTATTACCCACCATATCACTAGGTAGACCTCCTTTTGGACATTGATTTAGATGAGTTGAAATATTCTCAAGTTGAGTCTCTGAATGCTTAATGGATGCTAAATGAGATGTCACAGTTTGACTCAACTGAGAAAAATTAGATTTCATCTCCTTTATGACCTTATCAAAGGTTTCCACCTTGTTCAAGATTTGGGAGAGCATATCCTCAGTATGAGAATTCTCTTGATTAACCACTAGTTAAGCAACCTTCACCCTATCGTGAGATAGAATTTACCTATCTCCATCATGGTTTATCCAACCTCCAACTTGAGGTTGGTTAGTCCATGCACGATCTCACCATCCGGAGTTATTGTTCCAACCTTGATTCCTAGGTGGCCTTGGAAAATCTAGCCAAGACCCCACCATTTGGTTCCCATGTAATGCACTTCTTCGTTGTAACCACCTTCAAATGGTGCACCCTCAAACATCACATCTCCGATAGCTCCAATAACACTAAAAATTTTACGATTTCCTCCCATAAAATGCTAGGTCAAAAGATTAAGTTGGGTTAACATCTTATCCATGTTTTATCACTTTCGTGGTCTTTGGAAAGTTTTTCATTGGTTAGGTCTCTATGGCTTATAGATACCATATAATCTCTTGTATACCATGCTCAATTAATCTTTGTCATGGCATCCAAGAGGTTACAAGCTTCAGTGAATATTTGTGTCATTAAGCCTCCTCTCACTAACTGATCAACTACTCCTTTCTTAACAGCATCAAGACTCACATAAAAATATTACAAGTGCATATGGTTTGGAACTCCTTAGTTAGGGCATTGAACCAAAAGTTTCCGAAATCGGAGCCATGTTTCATGCAACGACTCACCTTTGAGCTGCTTGAAGTTCTCAATACTTCTTCTCAATTTTATCATCTTCGAGGGTGGGAAAAAATCACAAGAAATGTATTTTGCAGCTCCTCCCATAAAGTAATAGAATCATGAGATAGCTCCGCTAGCCACTGTTGACATCCCGAAGGTGCAACATCGCGGCAACTTGTAAGAAATAATTAAATTACAAAAATTTAAAAGAAAGTGTTGTTTGATTTTAGGAAACTTATTTGGGAGTCACCACCTAATTTTAAGGATAATTAGGAAACCAATTAATTATTTTCATAAAATAGTCCGCGAACTAAAATTCTAGGTAAGGGTTCAAGTTATTTTGAAGGGAGGTATTAGCACCCTTCAGAATTCACAACTGTGGATCCCGACTGAACTTATTTTTCAATTTGAGGAGGAGATACGTAATGCAACATAAGTATAATAATCACAATATATACACAAACAATAAAATGAATAATGACATGAGGAACGTCTTAAGTTCGACAAACGTCAATAGTATACACAATAAATGAATAAATAAAAAAAGTAAAAATGATAATTAAAGATAGCATCCATCTTATATACATGGAAGACCTTGAAAATCGATGGTAATTTCTTTATCAGCCAATTTCGACAAATAATATATGAATATGTGAGTCCTATTGAAAGAAAAAGAAAGTCAAAAAGAGAAAAAGAAAAAAGTTAAAGTCAAAAGAGATAAAGAAAAAATTAGAGTGAGAAAAAAAGGGAAACACCCAGGGTCAGGAAAATATGTGGGGCCAAGAAAATACGAGAATTTAATGTAAAATACTCGACAAATTAAAATGTATCAATTAATAAGCTTCTTTTAAAATTAACTAAGCAAAATAATAATTCAATTACGAACTACTTAATTTAGAATAATTTACAACAAAAATTTAAAATTTAACACATGACAAATATGAACATAAATTATGTTTTTCCATCTTTTTTAAATGGGGAGGCCTCGAAATTCGACGGATAGATTTTTCATTAGCCATGTTTAATAAACAACATATTAAATAATAATAGCAACCTAATTATCCTAATCAATAAGCAGAAAAAACAACAATTATGTCAATCAATAAAGTAGAAGAAACATAATTATGACAATCAATAAAGCAAAAGAACAACAATTATGTCAATCAATAAATCAAAAGAAACAACAATTATACTAATCAATAAAGCAAAATAAACAATAATTATGATAAAAAACAAATCAATAAAGTAAAGAAACAACAATAATGATAAAAAAAATATAAGAAAATTATTAAATAAGGTATAACTGCAACCAATAATTGAAACCAACTTAAAACTTATAGTCATAAGAAAAACCCAAAATAAATAAACAAACAAAATGACATGACATCTAAATAATGAATCATTAACAACTTTATTTAAAATGAATACAACATAACGAGCAATATTTAATTTTGCAATAATTGGACAAAGTAGATGAGTAATAAAACAGTAAAAATAATAATATAGTAACAATCAATTAGGTAAGCATAAAAATTATATAAATCAGTTTTGAACAAAGCTATTAATAAAATTATGAAGAGTAAGAAAAATTAGAACAACACACATAATAAAATAATAACCAACTCAACATGCATTCTCTAACTAAAGCTAAAATGAACAAAATGATGGATGAAAAAAAATGACAACAACGCAACCTGCTAGAAAAGATTAAATCTGGATAGATCTACATAAGCAAAATAATTCAATAAAATAAAATAAAATAAAATGAAGAATAAGATTGTAAAAAAAAGAAAGAAAGAATGGGAGTTGTTGGTTTACCGCAAAATAGAGGAGGTTCGATGGTAGTCATAGCCACAGCTAGATTCGGCTCGGTGAGGAGAAGGTTATGGAGCTGCATTTGGGGCATTTTCGTGCTAATGTTCTGGCATTTTTTTGGGTTGATTTCATGGGTTTTTTCAATAGGTTTTTGGTCAGGGTGTTGATGTCTTCATGGCTAATTTGAGGCTTGGTTCGGAGCTCGTTTCGGATGTGGTTTTTGGGTTGAGAAAAGGGTTATTTAGGGCTATTTTGTGTTGCGTTTTGGAGGTGTTTTGTTACTGCTTTGCTCAGTGTTTTGGGGCTGAAAAGACGTCATTTTAGGGGCTGATTTGGTGTGCTTTGGGGTTAGACTTTTTAAATTGTTTAGGTTCTGTTCATGATGTTTTCGGGGGGGGGGGGTTTGGGGTCAAAATGGGGGCTATTTTAGGTCATTTTGGGGGCTGAATTGGTGCAGTTTTGTGCTACGTTTTGGGGGTGATTTGGTGGTGATTTGGTGGTGATTTTGGTGTCGAAAATGATGATGTTGGGGGTGATTTAGCTGATTGTTTTTTAGCAGTTTTTTTAGACGAAGAGAAGGGGATTTTTGGTTGCGTTTCATGGCTGAAGATGGGGCTGTTTTGGTACTCTTGTTGGTGATTTTGGTGAGTGATTATAGTGGAGGTTTTGGTTTTTGGAGAAAGAAAATGTCGTGTAGGTTGAAAAAGAAGAAGGAGAGTTGGTGAAAGACACATTGTCCCATATAAAAAGAAAAGGAAAAGAAAAAGTTAAAATAAAAAGAAAAAGGAAAAGGAGGGGACATGCGGGGTCAAATAATGTAGGTTGAATTTAATTTAAATACATAATGAATAAAATTAAATTAGTTAATGAACTTCTTTAGAATTGCCTAATCGAAATAATTAGCTCAATTATAAACTACTTAATTTCGAAAATAATTTGTAAAAAATAAACAGGAATATAATCTTTTGATAATTATGAAAATATTACATAATTACATATGTACAAATTATATGAATTTTTTTATATAACATCAAAAATAAAATAATAGTGAAGAATATTAGAAATACACAAATATTTGAGTTAAATTGAATATAAATAAAAATACCTATTTTAATTAAATGACACTCTAAAATGGGCTATAGGTCGATCAAAATTGGGTGTCAACAGCCACCTCGATGCCTCTCCGGTGATGGAGAAGGGAAATAACCTTAGTCGAATAGCTTCCTGACTCACTCCTCTGTAGTTGAATGGGAGAGACACATCAAAAAAGTTTCTTAATTGTTCACAAGCCCTCCAAACAATCCCTTCAGTTAGAGGAGTTGTAACATGGTTCTCATTACATGAAAATTAACTCCTCCGGCTAATGGGGGTAGTCAGATAGCACCCATGCTCCCCACCTGATCCCAATTGATATCTTGCATATTCATGTCTCCAACATTATCACCATGAACTCTCTTGTCATCCTCTATCTTCATACCTATTGTTCAAACCCAAAAACAACAAGAAAACAATAAAACAATTCTCACTATAAGAACAAAGCTAAACAAACACTTCCAATATGAATAAGCCGATTGTTCGACAATGATACCATTTTTGATGTCGCTCAACCCGTCTAATCAAAGGTAGAAGCGGCAGTCGTCATCAGTATAATAACCTAACTTTAGAGGTTAGGCTTGATCCCACAGGAAATAGTTATTCAAGAAGGAAGAGATTTGTTAGACCAAGTAATTATAGGATCTGGAGGGTTGAAATAATTAAAATAAGAGTTCAACTAAATGAGTTCTAACTAACGATTTAAACAACAATTAAGGGAAGATGTTTAAGATGTGCAAATATGGGATTCGATCTACTAGTTGGGTATAGATACTTGACTAAACAAGTTGATATTAAGTAAATAGGCTAGGTTTCTTGTAACCCAAATCAGCTATGATACATAGGTATTTTGTATGAATAAGCTAAGAAATTATACATGGACCGCTTAGGACACGCTTGGCCTAAGAAGTCTCAGCAAAACCCGTAATACCTTGGCCATTGAATCCATGGTTGTGGACTTCAACTAAAACCCCAAGAGGTTTCATGCCATTATATCCATTCCATACTCTAATAGTTCTGACTAAAGTAACAATTAGAGATCTAAAGTAAAACCCAAATTTGCAACCTTAAAATTATAGATTAAATATAGGAACAGATGTAAATTAACCCAAATTAACTATAGATACGTCAAGATATCAAAGATCCAATAAATAAATCAAAGAACCATATCAATAGCACACCTCAAACATAGGGGTTATAGCCACACATGCTAGAAATTAAAGATTGAATACCATACGAAGTAGTAGAAGTTATGGGTAACAAGATGGAGCACAAATTAGTTGATTATCACCGGCCAATCTTCTCTAATTTGACACCCAAAAGATTCAAAACCCTAACTCTCTTTGTACTATAAAAGGAAAGTTCTATGTACTACTACTACAAACTTATTATTCTGATATTATAATATCATTTCTAAAATTGCTTATATACTTCGTGCAGATATGTTGATGTTTGTGCTGCAAAATGTCGTTCAAAGATCAAGGCTGACAATCATCGAGCACGGTGATGTGTCCAATATATACTTGACCGCTTTTCTGTGAATCTTTATAAGACTTCCTCTTTTGCAACATTAGACGATGACCCTTTGCTCCGCCGATCCAATTCGGCGATGCTGCAAAATATCCATCTTATTACTTTTTAGTCAGTGTTTTAGGGCTTTGGGTTCTGCAACTTTAGGCAAATAATTGTGCACTTGGGCATATCATCGAGTATTCCTTGCAACAACGAATCTGACCGCCCTCCTGACTTGATATGGAACCTTGGTTGCTGCATAGATATGCGATCTCCTTGAGTGTTTAGTAGATCATCGAGTATGTGGACATCACCACTTTTCTCTGTCTTTCTACACTTTTACCCACGTTTTCTGAGATTTCAACAAGTATTGTCTACTTGTGCACTTATAATCCCATTTCCTATTATAGCATATACATATCTGTTAGATGTTGGAATTAATAGAACACTAAGGGAAATGTTACCTTGCAATTTATCCCCAAAATGAGTCCAACACATGGACTTATCACCTTAGTCAATTTCTCAGCTTGAAGGTTAGGGCTCCTACTAAGGTCCCCTTCCACAGCCAGCGGTGAGGACCACGGCTCGTGGGAGGTGCCTTGGAGGGCTACCAAGCCAAAATCCTTTCTTAAGATAACATGCATCCCCTATATGTCCTACATCACTAAAAACTTTTAATTTTAAACATCAATAAAGTCTCATGAGATCCGGGTCATTATATCATCTCTCCCTTGGGAACATTCATCCTCTAATGAGAAAAAGACTAGCTGGAAGGGCTTGAATTGAACTTGAAACATTTTATCTTTGGAACACAATGTACAACTCATTTCTTGAAAATCATAAAATCATTAAAACTCATGTCTAAACATCCTTTAAATCATTTTTGTGCACACGTATGCATGTCATGTCATGAAACATAAGAGTGAAAGAATTAGGACCATTGAGAATAAAAGGGACCTAATACCTTAAGCTTGAGCAAATTGGAAAAGATAGGGACATCACCTTATCAAGTTCGCCTTTGGCTCCCTTGTAGCACTCTCTATATGTTGATTTTCCCAAAGCACTTTAACCGAAGGAACATTCTTTTTGTGAAGCCATTTTACTTGTCTATCCAAAATTTCAACTGGAACCTCTTCATAGGACAAGTTCTCTTCTACCTTAACACCTTTCAAGGGCAAAACAGAACTAGGATCACTAATCAACTTCCTCACGACACATGGAAAATTAGGTAAATAGAAATCATCTCTAATGGCAAATCTAATCTATAGGCCACCTTGCCAATCTGCTCAACTATCTCATAAGGGCTTACATATTAGAGACTTAAATTGCCCTTTTACCGAAACACATTACACCCTTCATGGAAGAAACCTTTACATACACCCAATCAGAGACATGGGTTTAAAGATCCCACTTTCTACTATACGAATAAGATTTTTGGTGACTTTGAGCTATTTTCAACCTCTCCATAATCATCTTTATCTTTACCATGGCCTCTAATAGTAATTTTGGCCAAATCAATGCCATCATTCCCAGCTTAAACTATCCTACTAGGTATCTACACCTTCTCCTATTTAGAGCCTCAACCAATTACATACCAATGCTTACATAAAAACTATTGTTGTGTGCAAACTTGATAAGTGGTAGATGATCATCTCAATTACCCTTGAATTCCAACACATAGGCCCTTAACATATATTCCAAAGTTTGAATTATAATTTTGGCTTGTCCAACGGTTTGAGGATGGAAAGCAATACTTAACTTTACCTTAGTGCCACCTCTTTTTGGAATGATTTTGAGAAGTGAGAAGTAAATTGAGTGCTATGATCCGATATGATAATCTGAAACAACCCCAAAAAGTGGCCAAAAATATGCCTCGAAATGCTCGGAATTTTAAATTCCATATACCTGGAAATCCATTTGCTATTTTGAAAATCCAACTTCATATTCTTATTCAGGGAGTCAAATTTAGGGGGGCAAAGGGTCTAACCCCGATTTTAGAGCAATCAAATCACAATTTTAAATTTCCAAAATTTTAATTTCCAGAGACGGTCCATCACGGCACCGTGATGCACAACAATCGTAGACATGTGTTAATTTAGCCTCCATGACAAGTTCGAATTGCGGACCTATGTTTTTTGCTGCTAGCAATTTTTATCTCGATCCAAGGCTTTAGGGTCTAAGGTCAAAGTATTCCCAAACGTGTTTTTACCTATACATAGCCTTTTATTTCACCCTCATATCATCCCAAACATTTTCCAATACACCCAAAAACACTTAAGCCATATTTTTACTCCAAAGTTCAAGTCTTAAAGCCCTCATCCTAAGATAAGGTTTTCCTTCAAGGTTCTTCTTCAAGCTTCAAGTTTCCATCTCCAATCTTCACCAAATTCATCTCTAACCTAAGGTATGTAAGTTTTAGCAATTCGATTCTTTCACCAATGGTGCCCTAATCTCCTCCTTACTCAATTTTGCATGATTTAAAATTGCTTTTACATGTGGGTCTTGTATATTAATAAATTTACTACACAATGATTTTAGTTAATGAAAGTATGATTGTTTTAGCTTGTTTTGAGCTCTAAATCTTGGATCTAATGTTGGATTTGGTAAGGGGTTTTGATGTGAATGTCTTGGGGGTGTTGTAAGGTATTGATTGATGGTTTTACTACAGGTTTTTTTGCATGATTTTATCTCTAAATTGAATAATGTTTTACCCCCATTACGCACCCCCAAGTGTTTGATAAAATATCCGGCTAGGATTTCTTATGGAATTAAAGGTCCAAAGCATAAGATATGATATGAATGATGTTATGATGATCAAATGAGCTTATGTACATGATAAATTCTATATAAAGTATTGTGCTAGACCACGCTCAATCTGGGAGGTCTTAGAATTTGGATAACCGAGATGGGGTTTTGTATCCATTAATTGAGGGAAGGGTTAGTACTTCTCCACCTAGTGATGGGGTGGCATCATCACTAATCGAGATGGAGGTTTGTACTCATCAATCGAGTGAAGGGTTAGTACTTCTCCACCTAGTGATGGGGTGGCATCATCACTAATCGAGATGGAGGTTTGTACTCATCAATCGAGTGAAGGGTTAGTACTTCACCACCTAGGTGATGGGGCGGCATTATCACCAACCGAGTGAAGGATTAATAGTCACCACCTAAATGATGGGGCGACATCATCACTAACCTACCAAGGGGTTTGTACCTTGGAAATCTAATTTGGTCTATTCTACACACATTATAACATATATGAGTAATGGTTTTTTAAGCATGTTTCACTTTAGCATTGGACATATATGCCATATTGCTATATTATGTCTATTGCCTATTGTTGTGTATTTCGAATATGATTCATATTTCTTGTTGCATTGCATCCTACATACTTAATACATCTAAATATACTAACGCATATTCTTGCCTACATGATATCACCATGTAGGAAATGGAGCCCAAGTTGATCATACTCTTCCTCCACGAGGCTATTTTAGTGTTACTCAATCTAGTTGGTGAGTCTTCCTTTTTTGGGGCCTTGGTTTATGTTTTCCCTTTCTTTGTATTGAGACACTCTACTTTATATTCTATTCTGATAATGAGGGTGAGCCCGATTACCTTGTCTTGGCCCCCGCTCTTATCTATGTATTTAGAGGTATTTGTTGGACAAGTTATGTATCTATGATATGAGCTTTGACTCTTTGTCTCTTGATGATGATGTTTTGAAAGCTATCCATTAGCCCCCTTGCCCCTTATTCTTACTCATATTTATGATATGAGCTTAGACTCTTTGTCTCTTGATGATGATGTTTTGCGAGCTATCCCTTAGCCCCTTATTTTTACTTTTTGTCTCCCATATGTTTCTGCAACCAATGATGTGTAATGACAAATTAAGAGGCTTGATAGAGGTTCCTTCGGGTTCCCCATTCGCCATGTCACGTCTAGGACCTAGGCTTGGGTCATGAAAAATATGGTATCAGAGCACTAGGTTCATAGATCCTCAGAGTCCAATACACTGTGTCAATTAGAGTCTTATTCATGATTGTGAAGCGCGCCATGACTATGAAGAGGAGGCTATGAGACGTTTTAGGAAATGTTTCCCTTCTTCATGTTCTAAGTCATGCTATAGAGTTGTGATAAGGTTCCCCCACAATAATTGTTCTTTGTTATACTAGATCATGCCAAATACTAGAGGAAGATTGGCCCAAACTCTCGAGGAGCAATCTACCAATGGTGACCTCTGGGATGCTCTTACTATGCTTGCCCAAGTGGTGGCCAACTAAGTCAATCAAGGGGCTTAAGATCCTCATGCTACTACCTCGAGAGCTAGGGTAAGAGACTTCATGAGGATGAATCCTTTGGTTTTCCATGGGCCAAAGGTGGATGAAGATCCATAAGAGTTTATTGATGAGGTCTACAAAATCTTGAATATCATGGGTGTTGGGCCAAATAAAAAGGCGGTGTTGGCGGCTGGTTTTCCATGGGTCAAAGGTGGATGAAGATCCATAAGAGTTCATTGATGAGGTCTACAAAAGTCTCGATTGATAACTTATGCCTAGAAAATGGAGAAGGAAATAATGAGAAAAAGGAGGGGCCATGAGGCCAAGAGGGCCCGTTTTGAGGGCAAGTTCCAAAAGGGTGCTAGATTTCATCAAGGCCAAGGGCCTCTTTATGCTACAAATAGGGGGTTCGCCAATGACTTCCCTAGGCCTTAAGGTGTTGGTTGTGTGTCTCCTATTGATGTGTTTCCTGGATGTGGGAAGAGTCATAATGGCCTGTGTTTGAAGGCTTTTAATGCATGTTTTGGTTGCGGGGAGCTTGGTCACATGAATATAGATTTCCTAAGAAATCATGGGAAGGTTCAGGGTACAAATGCGGTTCTACTGGGTAGAGATAATCCTCAAGGTGGTGCCCCAAGGCACAACCAATTTTATACTCTACATGGAAGCCAAGGGGTTGGTGAGGTCCCTGATATTGTTACCGATATGTTAAAAATCTTTAATTTTGATGTGTATGCTTTGATTGATCTGAGTGCCACTCTTTCCTTTGTTACCCCTCTTGTTGCTAAAAAGTTTCATGTTGTCCCCGAGTTGTTACATGAGTCATATGAAGTATCTACTCCTATTGGTGCCTCTATTGTTGCTAGGAAAGTTTATAGAAGTTTTCCTATTTGCATTTTACATAAGTTGTAACCTAGTGATCTTGTTGAATTAGACATGGTAGATTTTGATGTCATACTTGAGATGGATTGATTGCATACCTACTATGCTTCTATTGATTTTAGAACCCATAGGGTCAAGTTTCAATTTCTTAATGAACCCATCCTTGAATGGGAATGTCAAAATGTGCTGGTCAAGAGTAGATTCATTTCATGTATTAAAGCCCATAAGTTGATTTGTAAGGGGTGTTTCTATCACCTTTTGAGGGTTAGAGATGTGGAGTCCAAAGTCCCTTCCATTGAGTCGGTCCCCATTGTAAACGAGTTTCTTAATATCTTCCCAAATGACCTTCCCGGTGTCCCTCCCGAAAGGGAGATAGATTTTGGCATAGATCTTCTTCCTGATACTCAATCTATCTCTATCCCCCTTTACTATATGGCCCCAACGGAGATAAAGGAGTTCAAAGGGAAATTGAAAGATTTGTTGAAAAAGGAATTTATTAGGCCTAGCCAATCACCTTGGGTACTCTGGTGTTGTCTATGAAAAAGAAGGATGGGTCACTTAGAAGGTGAATTTACTATCGGCAACTCAATAGGGTAACCATAAAGAATATATATCCTTTTCTAAGAATTGGTGACTTGTTTGACCAATTGCAAGGGGATAACTTCTTCTCTAAGATTGATCTTCGGTCTGAGTATCGTCAAGTAAGGGTGGGGAGGTGTGACATTCCCAAGATGACTTTCCATACTAGTTATGGGCATTATGAGTTTGTTATAATGTCATTTGGGTTGACTAATGCATCGACCATCTTCATAGACCTAATGAATAGGGTTTTCAAACCTTATCTTGGTGCCTTTGTTGTGGTCTTCAATGATGATATTTTGATCTATTCATATAGTAGAGCGGAGCATATGAGTCATTTGAGGGTTGTTGCAAAGATTGAGGGAGAAGAAATTGTATGCTAAATATGATAAGTGTGAATTCTAGCTAAAAGAGGTTGTATTTTTAGGTCATGTGGTATCGGGGGATGGTATAAAAGTGGATCCTAAGAAAACTGGTGTAATTAGGAATTGGCCTAGGCAATTGACCCCGTCATACATTAGGAGCTTCTGGGGTCTTGTGGGTTACTATAGAAGATTTATGAATGGGTTCTCCTCCATTGCTTCCCCTATGACCAAATTGACTCAAAAGAAGGTTAAGTTTGTGTGGATAGA
>DF359753.1:16169-28526 GCA_000787875.1 Solanum virginianum
CTGTATGGGGCGGAGTGCTGGCCTATCAAAAATGCTCATGTCCAGAAGATACACATTGCTGAGATGAGGATGTTGAGATGGATGTGTGGGCATATCAGGATTGACAAGGTTAGGAATAAGTTCATTCGTGAGAAGCTAGAGGTGGCTGCGGTGGCTGAGAAGATGAGAGAAGGGAGACTGCGATGGTTTAGACATGTGTAGAGAAGGAGTGTTGATGCTCCTGTTAGGAGGTGCAAAAGGTTAGTTTTAGAAGCTACGCGGAGGGGTAGAGGTAGACCAAAGAAGTACTGGGGGGAGGTGATCAAACATGATATGGCGGAACTTAATCTCACTGAGAACATAACCCTAGATAGAAAGAAGTGGAGGTCTCTGTGTTGTTTGCATGTTGTTTATGTTTTAAATTATATTATACTTTTGTATTGTCATGTGCTTTCCTTACTTTTGATCATATCTAGTCCGTTCTGCGCATGGGTTTTGAGATAATGGTTCCTCGGAAATAGCCTCTCTACTTAGGTAGTGGTAAGGTCTGCGTACATTCTACCCTCCCTAGACCCCACTTGTGGGATTTCACTGGGTATGTTGTACATTCTACCCTTCCTAGACCCCACTTATGGGATCTCACTGGGTATGTTGTTGTTGTTGTTGTTGTGGAGACATTATTTGTATGATGTTCATTGTGAGATTTTCACAAGGAGCCTACAGTATATTTTCAGTCAGAAAGACTTGAATTTGAGACAAGGGAGGTAGATCAAACTCTAAAAAGATTATGATTTGACCATCTTGTATCACGAGTAAAGCCAATATTATGGCTGATGCATTGAGTAGAAAGGCTTCTAGCATGGGGAGTCTTGTAGTTATCCGGATTGAGGGGTGACCCTTGGCTAGGGATATTCAGAAATTAGCTAATGGGTTAGTGAGATTATAGATTTCCAAGGATGGTGGTGCACTTACTTTTGTGGAGGCTCGTTCCTCTTTAATGGATCTGATTAGTAGTCGTTAGTTTGAAGATGAGAAACTATGCCAGATTTATGACAAAGTGCTTCGACGAGAGGCTAAGAAAGCCAAACTTTGATTATATGGTATATTGAGGATGGGGGGCAGAATTTGTGTGCTGAAGGTAGGTGATTTGATCAAGTTGATCTTAGAAGAGGCCCACTGTCTAGATATTCCATTCATCTTGGGATAACTCAGATGTATCATGACTTGAGCCAATACTACTAGTGGTGTGGCATGAATAAGGCTATATCAGAGTTTGTGGCTAGTTGTTTGACATGCTAGTAGGTCAAATGTGAGCATTTGAAATCGGGTGGTAAGTTACATAGGATGCCCATTCCTAAGAGAAAGTGGGAATATATTACTATGGATGTTGTTGTAGGTTTGCCTTCTATAGGTGGTGGCTTTAATTCAATATGGGTGGTGATGGACTGATTGACTAGGTCTACTCATTTCATTCTAGTCAAGGATAAGTACACAACCGATAAGTTGGCTTAGTTCCAAATCAACTAGATTATGAGGCTTCATAGAGTTCCTATTTCTATTGTCTCAGATCATGGTTCATTGTTTACATCTTACTTTTGGAAGGCCTTGCAGCATGGCCTATATACCATATTAGATTTGAGCACAGTCTTTCACCCTCAGATAGATGGTTAGTCCAAGAGGACTATTCAGGTACTTAAGGATATGTTTCGAGCTTGTATTGTTGATTTTAGTGTCAGGTGGGATCAGCATTTGCCCTTACTGGAGTGTACTTACAATAATAGTCATTATTCTAGCATTCACATGACCCCATTTGACGTATTATATGGATGGAGGTGTAGATCACCCATACGTTGGTTTGATTCTGTTGCAGTTAATAGCCTTGATACTGATTTTCTTAGAGATTCCATGGAGCAGGTGTGTTTGATTTAGAGTAGATTGTTCATAGCCTAGAGTCACCAAAAGAGTTATGCTGATAGGCGGTTTCGAACCTTGGAGTGCATGGAGGGTGATAAAGTCTGGTTGGGGATTTCACCTATAAAGGGTGTTATGCGGTTTGGGAAGAAAGGAAAGCTCAACCCTAGGCATATTGGCCTTTTGAGATCCTTGAACAAAAAGGAGAAGTGGCCTATAGACTTGCTTTGCCACCCAGTTTATCCTCGGTTCACCCTGTATGTCATATATCTATATTATGACGCTACGTTCCTGATGATTCTCATATGCTATCCCTTGATCGGATGGAGTTGAGTCCAAATATGTTCTATGAAGAGAAGAACGTTATTGTTTTAGATAAGCAGGTCGGGAAGTAGAGAACAAAAGAGATAGCTTCAATGAAGGTTTAGTGGTGCCATCAACCTATTTGTGAGGCTACTTGGGAGATAAAGTCTGATATGCGAGCCCAATATCCTCACCTCTTTGAGGTTTCAGGTATGTTCCTTGCCTTATGTATGAGGACAAATATTATTTTTAGTGGTGGATGATGTAATGACCCTAAAGGTCATTTTTGTCATTTTTAGCTAAATTACTATTTTGCCCTTCCCAAAAGTTTCTTTGAGTCATTTTTGGATAATTTGAAAATTTAGATTTTGAAAACCTTGTAAAAAGTTGAAATTTTGCTAAGGAAATAGTTTTTAAAGGCTTAAAATTTGAAATTTTGAGTTTTGAGGTCATCTTGAGTTTCGAGTGTCGTAATGCAATTTCATCAATTTCATTAGCTGTGAATTGTAGAAATTGATATAGGAGAATTGACAACAATGAATTTAGAGTTAAATCAGAGATTTTGGTCCCAAAGTTGCATTTTTAGCTGAATTTGGATCATATTTTGACCTTGGTCTACATTTGGAGTTTGGAAGTTCAAATATGAGTTTCGTGTAAGGACCTGGATTTTTGTATAGCTTTAGTGATGCTTGGAATTTGGTTTCGCAAAGTTTTGGGCCAAGGTGACATCTTACGGAAGCCTCCGCTACTTCATTACTATTCATTCTTATTCTAAACACTTAGCTTGTCATCCATTCGCTCCAATGCTTTCCGAATCCTCTTTTTGAACTCTAACTGGGGGTTTCCTATGGAACCTCCAAGCTTAATCTAAGTTCACTCTCAAGCCGTCAATTCAAGCTTATTTATGTTGTTTAAGGCAATCATGGGTCTCCTGTATCAAGCCAAGTTCAAAGGAATTTCGTTGGCTAAGTTTTTCACAAGTACCAATAGAAAGGTCAACTTTAAAGGGTCATATCTCTCAGCACAAATGGAATTGGGTGATCCACGACCTATCAAATAAAAGCCCTTTGAATTCGCTTTCCAATGCACTTGGTTTCACCTTATTTAGAGTTCAGACAAAGAAGTTATGCCCATTTTTGTAGAGCCACCTTGTGATGTGTTGTCACCATTTCTTTAAGGCAAGCCACACAAGCCGTGTGGCTTCTCACTGACCATGTGGATGTTTCATAATAAACTTTCTTCCCAAAATCATATTTTAAGTGTGGAATCACATCTTATATGCTTGAACGGCCTGCGTGCATGACCTTGAGGTTGAACCAACAACTTTCAAATTTTCTTTAAGTGAGGGGGCACGGCCAGTCACACGGACCGTGTGACTCCACACGGCCTATGGTGCCCTCCGTATAGGTGAACGTTGCCATTTTTTTTAAGTGTTGAAGTCAAGTTCCAACTTCCAGAAAGTTTTCTAAGTATGGATTTATGGGCAAGTTCACGGACCGTGAAGTGCCACACAGTCCATGAACCCTCCCTTGAAGCAGTTCCGACCAAATTTTCTATCTGATTCATTAATGGTATTTTCATAAATTCAGATATTTCTATTGGTCTTTTGGGAATTCCTATGCTATTCTGTGGTCATATAAACACCTAAAACCTATTTTAAACATTCAAAATCAGTCTTCATATTTTTTAAAACCCTCTCAAAAGCTTCTACAAAGGAACTCTCGGAGATTTCAACATTTGAGCTAGGGAACTCAAGTCTTCTTCAAATTCTTTGGGGTTTCTTCATCTTGGTGAAGGTACTTTGGTTTGATCCTTGATTACCTTCCAATCAAGTAGACCCAAATTATTTTCAAGAAATTTTATGAATTTCTAGCTTACTTTAAATTGGGGTTTTGAATATTATGAATCCTAAAATTCCATGTATGCATGGGTAATGCTTATTTAATGATTTTAATGTGATTTAAACTATTGTATGAGGATTTACTTTGGGTTTATGGAATTACAAGTATGCATGTCCCCTTTAAGGCTTGTTTATGCATGGGTAATTATGTTATAACTTTAAATGCGGATTTAATTATGTTTTCACTTGAATTCATATTCTATTATGGATTTTAGATTGAATCTTAATTATCCATGTCATTCTCTCATTATTCATAGCATATGGGTTCATGTACATGGATTATTATGGAAATTATGAAATGAGTTAAGCCCAATTTTGTTATATGATATAATTTTGATAAAATAATTGTTATGACAAGAATGTGATCACATATATGTCTATTGATTATGGCTCTTGGAGCATTTTGGGTGCTTGCACTATTTTGTATATGAATGGTCTATTCCTATGCATGAGTACATTGACTATGAATTACATTTTGGCCTTTTAGCCTATGAATGCATTGAAATGATTTTGAAAATGACTATTGTCTCTTAAAAGTATATATATATATGTGTGTGTATGTATTCTTGATGGATGACGACTTAGCACCGATGGATGGAGGGTCCTCTCTCTATCCTAGAACTATGTGTCTAGCATAGGTTCCTTTCTGAAATAGGGTTGCTCGTAAAGAGAAGAAACTTTGTGATATGATATACTATATGCGAAAATCCTATCCAAAATGAGGGTACCCGTAAGGAAGTTTACTTCATATGAAATGGGAGTGCCCATAAGGTAAAGTATGGTTTATCTTTGGCAAGTATAACACCTCTTTACCGATGAGGGGATTTCATCGAAATTCCAAGTAATAGCTCTCTTGGTCTTACTTATGTCGGTTGAGGTCACATTTCCACTATATATATGAGCATCATATGCATTTCATGGATCATGAATTTCATAGCATCTTGTTATAATACATTCGTTGATATCCAATTCTTTCTATATTATGTGTCCTTGTCATGTAACTTTGATATGCAGGTTTTGGTAAGTTCATGCATTGGATCCCGAATACTTAGTACATTTAAATGTACTAATATATACTCTTGCCTATATGATTTTACCACTAGGGACTAAGGACCTTGATCACCCACCGTTTAATATTTACCTTGGATTTCGAGAGTTATTTGTAGTGGAGAGTCCTATCTTTCAAGGACGAACCACCTTCTATCTACCTATGTTACTTTTGTTTCTTTATGTACTTGAGGGTGAGCCCAGGGAATGTCTTGGACCCTGACCCATCTATGTAGAGGCATTGTTGGACACCTTGTAAATCTCTTTACGATATATGCTATGGTTATGGTTAAGACTACATTATGTATTTGGTTATCTTTGATTATTGTTATATGACTTGATCATATGTTTGATGGAAAGATCCTAAGTCCCGAATTGCCCCCATAGCGTGAGTCCTACATACCCGCCCCTTAGTATTTATGTGCTATGTGCTATGTGAACTCTTGATAATCGTTTTTCCCTATGATGTCCCCATAGCGTGAGTCATACTTTCCCATCCCAGAACTATGTGTTGATTGTTGAAATATGCTTCCAAACCGATGATGCGAATTTTGGTATCTTGAGGCTTGTTTAGGGACTCTCGGGTTCCCATTCACCATGTCACATCTAGATCCTAGCTTTGGGTCCTGACAAAGATGGTATCAGAGCCCTAGGTTTGTAAATGATCCTCGGAGTACAACATACCATGCCAAGTAGAGTCCTATTTATGGGTGTAAAGTGCACCATGCCTATTAGTGGTAGTCTACGACAACATTCTAAGAATTTTCTCATTTCTTCATGTCTTATAACATGCTGTGAATAGTTAGTTTAGCTTTTTGATCTTGATGGTACCCTTACTCTATTATAGAAGATGCCTCGTGGTAGACCTGCCAAACCTGCCTTGGCTTATGAGGGTCAAGCCCCACAAGGGCCTATGGATAAGCCTATCTCTAATGGTGAATTCCATACGACCTTTCCCATGCTTGCCCAAGTAGTGACTACTCAGACTAGGCAGGCCAATCTTCCTCAAGATCCCACTCCGACTTCTAGAGTGAGAAACTTCATTAGGGTGAATCCTCCAGGGTTCTTTGGGTCTAAAACTGATAAGGATGCTCAGGAATTCATTGATGAGCTCTCCAAGGTGTTGAATGTCCTGGGTGTCTCTTCTGAGGAGAGGGCTGAACTAGATACCTATCAGTAGAAGGATGTTGCACAGGTATGGTATACTCAGTGGTCTATGAAGAGGATTTGTGGTGATGTTGTTAATTAGGAAGAGTTCATGCTTGCTTTTCTAGATCATTTCTTCCCACTTAAGCTTAGGGAAGCCAAGATGACCGAATTTATTAACCTTATGTAGGGTAACATAAGTGCGAGAGATTATGCTCTCAAGTTTACTAAGCTCTCCAAGTATGGTCCGACACTTGTTTGATACTCGTGCAAGAATGCACAAGTTCATCTTCACTGTTTCAGACTTGCTTGTACAAGAATGTCGTATGGCCATACTTAATTAGGATATGGATATCTCTAGACTTATGGTTTATGCTGAACAAATCAAAGAAGAGAAACTCAAGGAGAGGAGAGTGTATGATCCTAAGAGGGCCCATTTTAATGGTGGGTTTTTTTGCTCTCGTGGTGGTGGTTTTGGTCACTTTCTACAGGTCCAAGGTTTAGGTACTTAGGTTGCTAATGCTTGGGTGCCTCCTCTTAGGGCACCAGTTAGTGGTGGTCAAGGATACTCTATGTGTGAATGTTGGAAGAATATAGGTGCTTGCTTTTGGTGTGGTGATAAGAGCCACAAGGTAGCTAATTGCCCCAGGGATCTTCGGAAGGGTCAGGGCCAGGTGGCCCGAAGTGGACAAGGCCAACAAAGAGCTCCACAAGGTGTTGCCCCGAGGAACAACAAGTTCTATACTCTTTATGCACATCAGGAGGTTGAGGGGACCCCCAGATTTTACTACTAGTACATTAAACGTCTTTAAATTTGATGTATATGGTTTGCTTGGCTAGGTGCAACATTGTCTTTGTGATTCCTCTATCGGTTGTTATATTCGGTTTGAGTCCCAAGATCTTGAGAGACCCCTTTTCAATTAATGCCCCGTGGGTGAATAAGTTGTTGCACATAGAGTCATCGTGGTATTTTGTGTTGCACGAAGTATTCTCGTGTGATCATGTAGAGCTTAAGATGTTTGACTTTGATATGATTCTTAGGGTTGGATTGGTTGTTGAGGAGAATATAGGGGGTTTTCCCAAGGGGGAGATGGTGTGCTTTGGTATCAAGGTTTGTTATATGTTCCATATGTTAGATGGTTTGAGCGACATGAAATGACTTCTATAGGCCCGGATTTAGTGTTGAAGGTTATGGAAAGAATGAAATTGATCAAGAAAGGTTGGGGGTTAGAAGGAGGGATCTTGAGTGTCGGGTTGGAGAATAGGAATATGTGAAGGTCTCACCGATGAAGGATGTGGCTTCGGTTAAGGTACCTTGGGGGAGGGTGTAGTTGGGCATGATAAAGTGATATCCCTATATTTTCCAATTCACTCAAGCCTAAGGTGCTAGGTTCTTTCTTCTCCAAGTAGTTCTAGTCCTTTCAATTCATGAATCTCATGGCATAACATGCTTTCATATGCATTAAAATGATTTTCATAAAGATTTAAATGATTTGAATATGTTTTGATATGAGTTGTAATGACTTGATGATTTTAGAATGATGAATTGTGCATTTTACCTCGTGTTTGGAAGTTTCATGTTCTAATTCAAGTCTTTCAAACCTTGTTCTTCCACATTTGAGGAAGAATGTTCCCAAGGGGGAGATGATGTTAGGACCCAGATTTTTGCATAGCTTTAGTGATGCTTGGAATTTTGTTTCGCAAAGTTTTAGGCCAAGGTGATATCTTACGGAAGCCTCTACTCCTTTATTACTATTCGTTCTTATTCTAAACACTTAGCTTGTCATCCATTCGCTCAAACGCTTTCTGAATGCTCTTTTCGAACTCTAACCGGGGTTTTCCCATGATACCTCCAAGCTTAATATAAGTTCACTCTCAAGCCTTCAATTCAAGCTTATTTATGTTGTTTAAGGCCATCATGGGTCACCAACATCAACCCAAGTTCAAAGGAATTCTGTTGGCTAATTTCACAAGTACCGATAGAAGGATCAACTTTAAAGGGTCATATCTCTCAGCGCATAAGGAATTGGGTGACCCACGACCTATCAAACTAAATTCCTTTGAATTAGCTTTCCAACGTACTTGGTTTCACCTCATTTAGAGTCTGGATGAAGAAGTTATACCCCTTTTGGTAAAGCCCTCATATGCTGTGTTGTCACCATTTCTCTAAGGCAAGCCACACGGGCCGTGAGGCTTCCCACGAACCGTGTGGATGTGCCATCATAAAATTTCTTCTCAAAATCATGTTTTAAGTGTAGAATCACATCTTGTACGCTTGTATGGCTCGTGTTCATGACCATGAGCTTGAACCAATAACTTTTTGGGACTAAGTATGGAGGGGACAGTCAGGTTCACTGGACGTCTAGCATGCCACTGGTTGTATGGCTAGGCTTTGGGCACCCTTGCCATTCAAATTTTCTTTAAGTGAGGGGGCATGGCCAGTCACACAGAACGTGTGACTCCACACGACCCCTGGTACCCTCCGTATAGCTGAACTTTGCCTATTTTGTTTCTAAGTGTTGAAGACAAGTTCCAACTTCCAGAAATTTTTCTAAGTGTGGGTTCATGCGAAAGTTCACGGACCGTGAAGCACACGTTTCGTGAACCCTCCCTTGAAGTGGTTCCGACTAAATTTTCTATCTGATTCATTAATGGTATTTTCGTAAATTTAGTTATTTCTATTGGTCTTTTGGGAATTACTATGCTATTCTATGGTCATCTAAAGACCTAAAACCTATTTCAAATATTCAAAATCACTCTTCTTATTTTTTAAAACCCTCTCAAAAGCTTCCACAAAGGAACTCTTGGAGATTTCAACATTTGAGCTAGGGAACTGAAGTCTTCTTCAAATTCTTTGGGGTTTCTTCATCTTGGTGAAGGTATGTGGGTTTGATCCTTGATTACCTTCCAATCAAGGAGACCCAAATTATTTTGAAGTAATTTTACGAATTTCTAGCTTACTTTAAATTGGCGTTTTGAATATTATAAATCCTAAAATTCTATTCATGCATGGGTAATGTTTATTGGATGATTTTAATGTGATTTAAACTATTATATGAGGATTTACTTTGGGTTTATGGAATTACTAGTATGAATGTCCCCTTTAAGGCTTGTTTATGCTTGGGTGATTATGTTATAACTTTAAATGCGGATTTAATTATGTTTACATCTGAATTTCATATGATATTATGGATTTTAGATTGAATCTTAATTACCCATGTCATTCTCTCATTATTCATAGCATATGCATTCATGTACATGGATTATTATGGCAATTATGAAGTGGGTTAAACCCAATTTTATTGATATGATTTTGATAAAATAATGGTTATGACAAGAATATGATCACATATATGTCTATTGATTATGGCTCTTGGAGCATTTTGGGTGTTTGCACCATTTTGTATATAAATGGGCTATTCCTATGCATGAGTATATTGACTACGAATTACGTTTTGGCCTTTAAGGCTTAGAATGCATTGAAATGGTTTTGGAAATGACTATTGTCTCTTGAAAGTGTATATCATATATATATATATATGTGTGTATGTGTGTGTGTGTGTATGTATGTATGTATATGTATGTATATTTGTATGTATATATATATATGTATGTATATTCTTGTAGGATGACGACTTAGCAGATGGATGGAGGGTCCTCTCTCTATCCTCGAACTATGCGCCTTGGATAGGTTCCTTTCCAAAATAAGGGTGCCCGTAAGGAAAGTTGCCTCCGAAATGGGGTTGCCTATAAGGAGAAGAAACTATGTGATATGATATATTATTTGTGAAAATCATATCCCATCTTGTACGCTTGTATGGCTCGTGTTCATGACCATGAGCTTGAACCAATAACTTTTTGGGACTAAGTATGGAGGGGACAGTCAGGTTCCGTAAGGAAGGTTACTTTATACGAAATGGGGGTTCCCGTAAGGTGAAGTATGGTTTACCTTTGGCAAGTGGACCTCCTCTTTACTAATGAGGGGATTTCATTGGGATTCCAAGTAATAGATCTCTTGGTCTTACTTATGTCGATTGAGGTCACATTCCCACTATATATATGAGCATCAGTTGCATTTCATGCATCATGAATTTCATAGCATCTTGTTATAATATATTTGTTGATATCCAATTCTTCTATACTATGTCCCCTTGTCGTCTAACTTTGATATGCAGGTTTTTGTAAGTTCATGCATTGCATCCCGCATACTTAGTACATTCAAACGTACTAACACATACTCTTGCCTACATGATTTTACCATGTATGGACCAAGGACCTTGATCATCCACCGTTCAACGTTTAACATGGATTCTAAGAGTTATTTGTAGTGGTGAGTCCTATCGTTCAAGGACGAACCACCTCCTATTTACCTATGTTACTTTTGTTTTCGTTATGTACTTGACGATAAGCCCGGGGAATGTCTTGGCCCTGCCTCATCTATATAGAGGCATTGTTGGACACCTTGTAAACCTCTTTACAATATATAATATGGTTATGGTTAAGTCTACATTATGTATTTTGTTATTTTTGATTATTGTTATGTGACTTGATCCTATGTTTGATGGAAAGATCCTAAGTCTAGAATTGCTCCCATAGCGTGAATCCTACATACCTGCCCTTAATATTTATGTGCTATGTCAACTCATGCTATTCCTTTTCCCTATGATGTCCCCATAGCGTGAGTCCTACTTTCCCGTCCCCTCGAACTATGTGTTGATTATTGAAATGTGCTTCCAAATCGATAATGCGAGTTTTGGTATCTTGAGGCTTGTTTGGTGACTCTTGGGTTCCGATTTGTCATATCACGTCTAGGACCTAGGTCTAGGTCGTGACATTTCGACAACTCTCATAGTTCTGGATGGTGAAGGTGTAGTTCTAATTTTTAGAATTTTCATAGGTATTTTGGATATTTTGAGTTTTAACTAGTTTCTTAGAGTCCTATTGGGATTCGGGCCAAGGAGGACTCAAACTCAAATTTTGATGGTTCCACTTAGTCTGTAATATCGTTTTGGTAGATTTGCATATCTAGTTTGTGTGTATTGGGTTCTGAACAAACCTCAAGGGTCCGTTCTGAGTTTTTATCATAACTATTGGACTGCAATCTGCTACGGGAAATTTTGACCTCTGCATTCGCGGAGGGTTATTTTCCTGAGATCTCCACATTTGCTGAGGTGTTTATAGTGTGACCTTCATGTTCACAGGATGACTTCTTTGTTCAGGAGTACAATTTGTACCTATAACAGTGACTTATTTTAAACCGACGAATTTTACAAAATTCCTCCATTTTTAGCATTTGTAACCTCGATTTTGGAGAGATTTTCAAGGAATTTCAAGACAACTATTGGGTAATGTATTTCTAACCCATTTCTTCATTGATCATTGAATATTATTGGATAATAACATGAAAATTGGTTGTTTTGAGATGAGAAATTGAGATCTTCTTGGAAATTGATTCTTTGATAGAATAATGATGTTTGAGGGCTTATGTCAAGTAATTTTTCAAAATGATTTTCACCATTAGAGTCTTTATTACTTGGGGAACATTTTCAATTAAAAGTTTCCACAATTCTAAAACCTTTGAAACCATTTTTGCCTTTTCACCTGAATTACTTGATTTTAGTGTCATTAACTTTGCATTGAGATTCTGAACCCGTATTTGACTAGATTATGACGGTTTGGGTGCGAAATGGAGGAGAAAAGTGCTGACATTTGATTGATTTGGTTGTTGATTGAGGCAAGTGGATTCTTAATCCTTGTTAACCTTACTTGAACAATATATTTCCTTTATTTGTGACTTAGAATGATTGGCTAATTGTTGTTGGCTAAATTGAAATTGGTAAATTGTTATAATTGGATTAAATTACGCAATTCCCTTCTAATGTGAAAGTGAATGTTGGAGATTGATATACATTGACCTATGATTTGATATCGAGAATCTCTTGTGATATAAGAATGTGGACTGTGGTTCATGTTGAGATTGATCATAGTAAATATTAGAGGTATTATTATTGAACTTCACTTGTGGGTTAGAGAATTGACCATAAACTTGGAGCCGATCGATTGTTATACCT
>DF359753.1:37441-51150 GCA_000787875.1 Solanum virginianum
CAGATTTTAGAGCGGCCGAGTCAAAAGATAATTTTTCGTAATAAAAATAGTGTTGAGGCGCGCACCACGGGCACTGCACTAGGGACAGGCACTTACACTTATTTTTTTAAAAAAATTGACATAAATTGGAAAGAACGTATTTTGAGAAAATTTGCGAAAATACATATGTTCGCACCCTAGGCGCGACACGGACATGGTGTCACAGAGTGAAATTTTGTTTCTTATTACAGGATGGACCTTTTGGTCATTCCCCAACCCCTCTTAAGTTCAATAAATGAGTATAAGGGATCTTTTACATCAAGCCAAGTCCAAAACAGTTCTACCAATTAAGTTTTCGTATGAGTAGATAAAAGGGTCAACTTCAAATGACCATATCTCCTAAAGTACAATGAGTTAGGTTCCCATAATATATCAAATCGAAGATATTTGAATTATCTTTCCAACGCATCTAATTTTACCTTAATTAGAGTGTGAAGTAAAAAGTTGTGACCATTTTAGTGAAGGAGTGCAAAGTTGTCTGAAGATTCAAGCCTAGAGCACGTCGCGGACCAAATGCGACCCTTACTGAATACGCTAATGACATTTTTTTCTTTTTTATTTTGAGGGTAATTTTATGTAAAAACCTTTGGGGGTTTATTTAAGGTCGCAAAATGCATAAAAAGTTAGTTTTCATAACTAAAAACCCTCTCTTTCACTCCTAAACATAAACGCTCAAGAATCACCAAGAAAGTCAATAAGTTAGGATTAGCTTTCAAGATTCTTCATCAAGGTAAGTTATTCTTGATATATTTTAATCTATCCAACTAAAATTTCTTCATCTATTCATGAACCTCTAATAGAATCTTAAATCATAACCTAGGGTTTCAAGAAGACGAATTCAAGAATCCCAAGAGAGGGTTTCTTGATTCTTCTTTTTCAAGAATATAGGGTTCTTCATCAAGAACTCTAAAATTTCTAAGTCAAGAACTCAAGAATCAAGGAGAATCCCTTCAAACAATGTCTTTCCAAGTTCTTCCACTCTAAATGAAACTACCAAGATTGAGGATTTTCTCCAAGAAAGCTAGTATTCGTCAAATTTCAAAGGTAATATCAATTTTTCAAGTATGTAAGGTTAAACTAAAAGCATAGGATTGTTCTCCCATGTGCCCCATAGATGGTTATAGATGAGCTGAAAGTCCATAAGTCTCCATACATGATTCTTGAAGTATTATCTTAAATAAATTCTTGAAAATTATATTACTTACATGTATTTTCATATGTTAATGACATCATAAACTTGTTTTCTTGAATTGAATATTTTTCATGAGATATTGTATAAACATAATATGTCAACTTTTAAAAGTATGCATGAATGAACTTAGGAGATGAGTCTAGGGCCTTGATGCGGTGAATGTACATGTTGTTGTGGTCCTGGTCCTGAGTTGAATATGTTGATGATGATTTTGATAAGATTGATATCCTTTGAGTCTTAAACAGGTTGAATTTAATCTTAAAGAATATTCCTAACTCCTTGAGTTAATAAATGATGAGATGAGTTGATGTTCCATGTCCAAAGAGACTAAGTGATGAGAAATCTTGATGTTTGATAGCTTATGAGCATGTTAAGTCTAGGGAGGAGTATTGAGCACCAAAATGAGTAAGAGTGAGTCCCACTCCCACTCATTAACTACGTGGCCAGTGTAGAAGAGGATTGGACCATGAAAAATGTATATTTCCTCAGTACCAAAAGAGGACTTGATAGATTTATGGATCCACTGATAGAGTTGACTCATCCTGTACCCCGACAAGGTACTGGACGGATGTGGCAATGACAGCGCTTCATTGTACCATCACTAGCTCATAGGTGATAGTTGTTGATTAAAGAAACTCCTAGATAGGTTTCTCATTAATAGTACTCTAATTTTGATATGATGGTATGAGGTGATTGATATTGATAAGTTACTTATCTACTCTTTATTCTTGCTTTAGATAAAAAAATTGACAATTTGATATGTATTTATTCTGAGATGATATTGTACCATATTATTCTACTTGTTTCTATTTCACTCAGCTATTTATCATACCATATATTTCATGTACTAATACCACTCTGGCGTTGCACCATTTTATGATGTAGATATAAGGATTAGAGATCACTAACAGGTGCATCGTTGAGGATCTGAGACTTTCAGCTAATTGGTAAGCCTCAATTACTTTGGAGGATTCATTACCTTTATTTCATCTTGCTTTAGAGTCAGACTTAATTAGCTTTACTTTATTTGATTTGAGGTAGCCATGGATCTGTCATTAGCATCGCTTGATAGTAATAGAGGCTTAAAAGACTAGAGTCGAATGTTGATATAAGACTGGTTGAGTTAGTTTCTTTCTACTAGCTCTTTTATTTATAATATTCTTTTGAGACTAGATAAGATGTGCTCATTAGTTTCTGTTATCTTCTGCTGATTGATAGAGTTTATTGATTGAATGAATATGATGAGGCCAAGTGTTTTACTTAGGTACTAGCAATAATCTTTGAGTGTCGGCCACGCCAAGGGTACCCTCTCGGGGCGTGACAAACTTGGTATCAGAGCACGAGTTCAAGTGACTTAGGGGGTCTATGAAGTCGTTTCTATAGGAACGTATTTATGGTCTTGAGTGCCCCACTTCTATAAATGAGGGGCTATTAACATTTAGGAAAAGTTTCCCCCTCTTTCAGATTCTAAATCGTGCCATAGAGTTAATTCCTCAGAAATCTATGATGATTCATACGCTACTCTAAACCTTTCGACTATTCCTCGTTCACTAGGTGATAGAGAGAGCAATGTTCAAACTCTTACCGATGAGATCCCTAGAATAAGTAATTAGAATAGTAGAGAGACTACACCAGGCTTTAGAGAAGCTGACTGGTGTGCTAAGTTGATTGACTAGAATGACTACACTCTTATATGAATCGTGCATTGGTGTTAGCTCTAGATATATCCAGACCCTCTTTTTCAAAACTTACTTTCAATGTTATCCATGGGGCGGGGAAATCATGTCCCTATATGTTTGATATCACCATCTGAGGGAGTGTGATTTAAGGTCTTATAAACCTTAAGTAGAATTGAGTCATCCCAGAGTTAGAAGGATAATAATGGAAAGAAAGTGACGAGATAGCAAGACCGATGGTTGGTTGAGGCTTGTAGTTAGAGTTATGTGTCTATCAAGTAAGTAAAGGTGTTACGTTGATTTTTGTAAGTTTGATGAGAGAATGGTGAGTTTCCTATGATTGTCATGATGAGGTATAGAGATAGAGAGAGAGAGAGAGAGAGAGAGTTAGTGTCAAGATGTGTTAGGGCGTGCTCAAAACTAGAAAGAGGTCTATGTTGATGTATATATTTTGATATGATTTTAGTGAGGATGAAGTATAAATGTTAATTATGGGAAACAGAGTACTTCTGATGTAATAGACCTAAACTAGGCTTATGATTTTCATGTGAGAGTATCATAAGATTCATACAGTGATGAACTTAGCTAGATAATAAGGTGAGGTATACTAGCTGGGTAAATAGTACATGAGTTGTGAAGAGAGGATGTGGATCGAGTATTCGCTATGAGACTTTAGTAGTCCTATATTCCTAAATTGTTACCTAGTAGTTATAGGTTGGTATAATACGAGAGAAGTGTGTGATGCAGATGGTACCAATAATCCCTAAGCATGGAATTTTGTGGAGTGATGTGAAGAGGGAGATAGCATGATGATAGTGATAGTCCTAATTAGAGATTAGACCTATCTCACGACCCAAGCCTAGGGCCTAGATGTGACACAGCACATCGGAACCCAAAGGGACCTTAAGCAAACCTCTTAACATATCATTACACATCCTTGGTAGTGGAAGCAATAAAATATCAATAAAAGATTGTAAATAGGGATAACCAGGGCTAAGAGACATCTTTCATAGCATAAAACATCATAGAGTCAAGAGAGTCAAGTTTATAGCATCAATACATATCTTGTCCAATGACACCTCTAAACATAGAACCTAATGGGGGCCAACACAAGCAATCGGGCTCACCCTTACATTCAAAATATATAATAAAGAAAGAGAGTCTTAATACATAACATAAGAGCATGAATAGTGTCCCCAAAATAGAGGACTCACCAATTAGCCTGAGAGAACGAACATACTAGCCACATGGAGGAGGATAATCAAGAGGGGCTCTGGTTCCTACATGGTAACATCATGTAGGCATAGAGTATGCATTAGTACATTTGAATTTATTAAGTATGTAGGATGCAATGCTAGCAAGGGATAGGCAACATAATTAAAATGCATAATTATAAGCAAAGGATAGGTATAACATCAATATGACATGCATGATCAATGCTTAAGGTAAAATATGGCTTGTAAATTATGATCAAGGAATGTAATCTCAATATGGAATACCTAATGAACCCTTTTTACCAACATTTATGAAATGGCCTAAATGGCCCCCACTCGCCTTACGGTATAACCTTTTTGGAGAGTGTTACCAATACCCCTATCGTATGACATAGTCTTTTTGATAGGTAGTATAAGATGTCTCCTGCTTTACGATATAATCTTTTGGGTAGGAGCCGTGATTCATTCTACCTTATGGCATGGCCTTTTCGATAAGATGTCTGCACCTTATGATATGATCGTTTTGGTGGAAACCATTAGTCTTTCTAGGCATGGCCTTTTCGATAGGGTGTCCATACCTTACGATATGATCTTTTTGGTAGGAACCATTAGTTATTCTACCTTATGGCATGGCCTTTTCGGTAGGATATCCATACCTTACAATATAATCTTTTCGGTAGGAATCATGGAACTAGCTCATCAAACCATTACATTTCAAGCATTAAGGGAGGGCCTTCCCCATTTTCTCAAGAACACAACAAACATGGGAACCCAATAATCTATTTGCAACACCATAGGTACTTTTTCATGAAAACAACTCATATAAACATTTCTATCATCATCATAAAGTCATTCAACTCATATGTCATGCTTTATTCCTTTTCATCATCATTCCATTATCATTTCATCATCATTTCAGCATCATATAGTCATTCAACTCATAAGATATGCATTGGACCTTCAATTCCTCAAGAAATCATAATCGGATATTTTATCAAACACTTGGCGGGTGTGTAGTGCTAGCGTAAAACCATGCAATTCAAAAGTGTTGTCATGCTAGAAAAATCAATGTAAAACCATAAATAGATATATGGTAACACACTTAAGCAATATACATCAATACCCTTCATCAAATCTCACAATAGATCTTAGATTCATAACCAAAACATGCTAAAACAACAATAATTTCATGAAACCCCAACATAATGTGCAGTAAAATTCATAATAGATAAGACCCATAAGTAAATCAACTTTAAATCATGCAATTTTAGGTAAAAGAGAGCTTGGGTATCAGGGTGAAAAGGAACCCATGAAAGAAACTCTCATACCCTAGCTTTTGGAGAATCCTTAAAGAAGATTGGAGATGGAGACTTGAAGCTTGAATATTTAGGTATTATAGATGAAAGGAACCCATGAAAGAAACCCACATACCTTGACTTTTGAGAATCCTTGAAGAAGATTGGAGATGCATATTAAAGAGTAAATGAGAACCTTAGGATCCGAATGAGTTTTGAGACTTGGAATTCGGAGATGAAATATTGTCTAAAGTGTTTGAGAGAGTATTTGAGAATGTCTTGGATGATATGTCTAAGTATAGATATTTTCATGCATGGAAAGGCTTACGCCTAAGACCCAAAAGTCTTGGACGAAACTTGAAAACTAGCACAAAAATAAAGCACTAGCGTGTTGCTCCAGCAACATGCATAACTCACTAGAAATTGACACTTTAAAAATTGAAATTGTGATTCATTCGATCTAAAATTGGTATTAGACCCTTTTCCCACTCAATTTGTCCCCCTGAACAAGAATATGAAGCCAGATTTTTGAAATAACGCACGAATTTTGAGATACATGGAAATTATGATTCCGGGTACTTTTGAGGCACATTTGTGGGTACTTTTTGGGATTGTTTCAACCTAAGAGCCTCGTTGTAGTGTGTGTTCAATGATTAAGATATTGATTGGCAAGGAACGTGGTGCTAGGAGTAGAATATAGGTACCCCTTAGATGGACATAGAAAATTAAGGGAGAAGCACTAGAAAAGATGAGGCTTAAGAGGTTTGAGATATATACCCATGATTGCGTACAGATGTGTGAAGCTCTAAGTTATGATAGCTATAAGAATATAGATAGTATATTTGAGTTATCAATATGGAGTAGGCTGATGTAAGTAATCATTATCGTCACAAATAGCTAAGTCGATTTGGGGCTCATGGATAAATGATGATGAGTCTTCCATGATAGTCAGTCTTATATAACATAGTTTATTGGGAGCACAGAAGTTGAGCCTTAGTAGGCAAAAGGAGAGGTTAGATTGTAAGAGTTATGGGAAGTGGTTATGTACGCAATAAAAATAGCAAATATAGTGAGATTTCCATAGAGACAAGAAGAAGCTAAGAGTAATATCATTGAAAAGAGTCTGAAAGGCTAGTTATATGTATGTGGCTATAGCATAACAGAAGAGTTTAAGATATTTTTGTGGGTAGTGATTCCTTGACCAAGTTGAGCTACATGCTTACAGCCTAGTAGAGGAAATTGATTCCCAAATTTAAAAAGAGGACCTTGAGAGCTATGAGGGAGATAACGAAGTGGTAAACTAGAGTAGATCTTGAGTCTTTAATAAATGATGAGCTGATCAAGATGAGATATCAACTCGTTTCCATCTTATATAATCTTTACCCTTCAGTGGAGCTGATACAATATTCCTTTCTAGTGTATGAATGTCGTACCTATGGCCTAGTCCCGTGCACATCATGTTGATTCCCATTCATGCCTAGCTTTGAAGATGAGAAGCGATGAATTCATTCATTAATCTTGATCTTACCTCATGAATCTAAGACTTTCCAGTTCTATGCTGAATAAGATGTGACCTAAGTTTTACACTATGTATAGTTCTATGAATTCAGAATGAATTTTGATAGACGATGGAGATTGTACCTTCATTATGAATGTCCTCACATAAGATATTTTTTATTGAATCATGCTAATGATCTTTGTACCAATCCCTTTGAGTAATCCAGCTTTCTAGTCTTGATAGAAGTATTAACGATAGTAGACGAGTTATGGGTGATTGGAGAGAATGAGTACTCATGAATTGTGATAATGGAGTTGAGTTCCTATCTTCGAGTTGATGTCCCTTTTGAGCCTCTGCCTACTTGAGTATGCAAGTCCTTGATAGTATTCATGCCTAATAATGATGTTGGAGAAAAACTTTAAACTTTAGATATTATGTTCGAAGTCTATTCTTGAGAATGAGTATTCGAGTATCTAAGTATTTGATCCCTTGATGGTATTCATACTTATTTTGCATGTACAGGTAGTAGTTTGGGGTTTTCGTCAAAGGGGGAGATGATGAGTTCCTCCAGGTCTAAATAGTGATGCTGATAATAGTAGATGGAGGATGAGGATAGATGAGTAGGAATGAATGTATACTTATTGTGACATTTGTGTGGTACTGGTGCCATGTAGGGAGAGAGATAGTGAGGAGGGCAGAGACGAGACATTATGATGTCCAATAGATAGGTAAGAGGGTGATGGCGTGTCTTTGAGTGGGAGTGCATTGAATGATGGAGGTAGAAGTGTTAAGTAGGCTTGAAGATTCTAAGACATAGTTGAAGTGGTTAGAGTGATAGGCTTGAATTAGATCGATGGAGGTAGAAGTGTTAAGTAGGCTTGAAGATTCTAAGACATAGTTGAAGTGGTTAGAGTGATAGGCTTGAATTCGTGGTTGTTGTTACGCGAGTATCGATGATAGACTAGTGAAGACTTTGTAATAAGGGTTCGAGAAAGAGTAGTGAAGTAGTAAAGAGGAATAGCGATCTTTTAATGAAAGCCCCGTGAAGGTTTAGAGTTGACTATTGAGGATTAGCAGTGTATGAATGTCATTACCCAAGCCTAGGGCCTAGACGTGACTGGCGAATGGAGAACCTAAAGAAACCCCAAACAATCCTCTTATCATATCACTACACATCCTTGGTCGCAGAAGCAATGTAAAACAACACAAGAAATATAAAGAAGGGGAATTGGGACTAAGGGAGAGAGATTAATACTTAAGTAACATGAAAAAGTTTGGAAAACAACAAGGGCAAGGGACTAAGGGGAAAGCTTGCATAACATCATAATCAAGAGCGGAAAGATTCAACGTTCATAACATAGGTACATAGCACGTCCAACAACACCTCTACTATATAGATAGGAGCGGGAGACAAGACAAAGCAACTGGGCTCACCCTCGTAGTTAAAATAGGCCATAAATAAGAGGGTCTCAATACATAATAAGAGAAACATAGACTAGGATCCCCAAAGTGGAGGACTCACCAACTAGCTTGAGTAGCACTGAACTAGCCACGTGGAGGAGGAGGATGATCAACTTGGGCTCCGGTTCCTACATGGTGATATCATGTAGGCAAGAGTATGCGTTAGACGATTGAATTTATTAAGTATGTAGGGTGCGATGAAACAAGAGATAGGCATCATAATCCAAATGCACAACATTAAGCAATAGGCATAATATAACAATATGGCATATATGATCAATGCTTAAATAAATCATGCTTAAGTAACTCATGCTTATATAGGATACCATAGGTGTAGAAGAGACCAAGCAAGATTTCCAAAGTAAAAACCCCTTGGTTGGTTGATGATGTTGCCACCCCATCACCCTGGTGTTGAGGTACAAACCCCTCACTAGGTTGATGAGTACAAACCCCCATCTAGGTTGATGATAAGACCACCTAATCACCCTGGTGGTGAGGTATGAACCCCTCACTAGGTTGATGAGTATAAACCCTCATCTAGGTTATCAAGGCCCTAGCCCCTTGATTGGCTATCAAGGTACTAACCCCCGACAAGGTTATCTGGGCTCTTAGTCTCCCCCCCCTCCCCCCTCCNGTTATTAAACACTTAAAGGGTGTGTAGTGCTAGTGTAAAACCATGCAATTCAAAAGTGACATCATGCAAGAAAATCCATTGTAAAACCATTAATCAACAACTTGCAACACCCACAAACAATATACATAAAAATCTCTCCTCAAATCCTATAATAAATCCAATATTTATAGCTCAAACATCAAAATAGTCATAATTTCACATAGCTTTCACATAGTGTGCAGTAGATTTCATAATATGCAAGACTTATTTGTAAATCAATTTTAAATCATGCAATTTGAGTAAAAGGAGGCCTGGGTATCATGGGTGAAAGGAACCTATGAAAGAAACCCACATACCTTAGCTTTGGAGATGAGCTTGGTAAATATTGGAGATAGACTTAAAGCTTGAAGGAGAACCTTGAAATCCGGATGAGGGTTTGAGACTTGAATCTTGAGAGAAATATAAGACTAAGGGTTTGAGTGAGTATTGGGAATGTGTTGGGTGATATGAGGGTGAAAAAATACTAAGTATAGGTATTTTTTTATGTGGAAAGGCTTAGGGCCAAGACTAAGTCTTGGACCGAAAAATAGAACTGGACCATTTTTTTACAGGGGCGCGTCGCGTGGAAGGCGCTCCTAGACACTATTTTGGACTCACTTTGAAAATTCTGATTTTTCTACGCTTGCTCTAAAATTAGGGTCAGACCTTTTACCCCTAATTTGATCCCCTGAACAAGAATATGAAGTCAAATTTCCAAAATAATGCACGAATTTTGAGATATATGGAAACTACAATTTTGGGCACTTCCGAGGCACATTTTCGGGCACTTTTTGGGGTCATTTCAATATCTCCCCCTTGGGAACATTCGCCCCCAAATGTAAAAGAAATGTACATGACAAGAGTAATCATGAACAAATCAGCCCCAACAAGAATGCAACATTACATTTAAAACACCTTTTTTTTTCAAATCTCAACATAAGTGTAAAATCATCATAAATTTGTCAACTTAAACATGAAAGCATATGGATGACATAGGGGCTGAAACATAAGACTTGAAATCACATGAACTTAGTCATTATCTTAGGCTTGATTAGAGTAAATGAGGTATGAATATCGCTCCCATAAAACTGCTTTGGCTTCCTTGGAGACACATTTGACTTGATGATCCTTTCAAGATGGTCTTAATAAACACCACATCCTCATTAATAAACTTCTCCATTCATCCATCCAACACCTCCACCAGTACCTTCCCTAAGACAACTTGCCCTCCATATCACCCACAATTTCAAAGAGTGCTATAGTACTAGAGTCACCAACACATCCCATCCACCTAGAAGCATGAGGAACCGGATGAACCATATCTACATCCATAGGCAATCCCCAAACTTATGCATCCTTACCAACCTCCCTCTACATTCTATAAGGACTCACAATCCTCAATTCAATTTTCAACCTTGAATACACCTAAACCACTTGATACCATAACCACCATCTCCCTCTTCGGAGACAACCTCCACTCTATCATCTTCTCACCCCAAACTTCCAACTCTAATAAGGAAGAATCAAGGCCTTGCTTAAACTAGGCCCCGTTCAACCAAAGAAGATTTGGAACCATCAAGAATACTGCACCACCATGCTCAATTTTTTCCAACCTAACCCCCAACCTAGCCAACCGATGGACCTCTCTAGTCACCTCCTTGTCACCATCATCCATATATGCTAGGCTACCCATAGGCACCCCACTTAGAGCATCAACCACAATATTAGCCTCAATGGGGAGAATATAATGCATACTCATATTATAATCCTTAAGGAGTTCTAACCACCTTCTTGTTATCCTCAACTCACACCTATCATGTTAAGCAAACAACCTCGCATCCTCTAAGACTTGCAACATTACATCCAAATGATTCACAAGCTCTAACTAAATCAATACTTCATTACTAGAGACCACCACAAACATGCCGAAGATCCTATTAATGAAACCTAATAGACATAATCGGTGCACAAGCCCATCAAATAACTCCACCAATATTCAAGGTGCTCATTCCTAGTTCAAAAGGGCACTTAGGGATATCACCTACCCTCATCCATACTTGAGAATAAAACCCTAGCCAAAGATCAATCTTAGAGAAGTGACTAACCCATTATAGTTGACCAAATAGATTGACCATTCTCAACCATCATATTACAACCTTACGGGTTCTACACACATTGGAAGCATGTTATGCAAGCATGAATTCTATTAGCACAAAGGAATCACACAAGAGATAGCAACTCCCGGACCTATCAACCCACCTTACTCAAAATGTCGGTCACAACATTGACCTTAATTAGGATCAATTAAGTCATAGGACAGACAATAGAAGATAACCTACTTAAAAGCTCCGATAATAGCTCACTAAACCCAAGAAGCTCGTAATACCCAAGGAAGTCAAGGTCTGGGCTAATCTCTAGTCACTTTCATCCTACTAGGGTCTACCTTAATACCATCACCCGGCACCACACAACCTAGGAAGGCAACCTCTTACAACTAAAATTTTCATCTCTTCTACTTAGCATCCAACCCTCTTCCTTACACTTGTAATACTACACTCAAATAACTCACATGCACTACCTCATTAGGGAACAAACCATTTTATCATCACCAAAACCACCATAAACCTATTAGAGTAGGGACTAAAGATCTTACTCATGAGAATTATAGGCATAACCGGTGTACTAGTCAAACCTTGACACTTCCCCAAAATTCAAAATATTCGTAAGGACATTTAAAGCCTCATCTACCACCACCAACAATTCTATGGTGTACTAGTCAAACCAAAAGACGCTACCCTAAATTCAAAATATCGAAAAGGGACATTCAAGGCCTCATCTACCACCAACAACAATTCTATAAACAAAACAACTTAGGTTCAATACCTCCAATTCTCACAAGATGATAAATGCAACCCCTTAGAGACCAATTGTACCGTAAGACATGAAATGGACCTACCTCCTCCCTTGCTATCACTTGACCACCAGATCATGACTCTTCCATTCAAGGACGGATTCATTAGGGAATCGGGATCTAATTCTATGGGTCCTACCATCCATGACGACACAACATACAAACAACCATTCCATCCTTAGTATTATATCAAAATCCACCACACCAACTTCAACAAGCCACAAAGCATGACCTAATGCAATACAAACCCGGATCAACACCTATGAACCTTCTAGCAATAATATACTCAACAAAAGAATAGAAACCAAAGGTCCACACAACAACTTAGGCACACAAGAAGCCCTACTAGCAACCAAAAAGAATAGAGAAGAAATAGTGGCACTCCAGGCCATTAACGCAAGCATATCAGAGCCAAAAGAAAATTTCAACATACTGGTAGTAATGTTGGGAGCCTCATTCCCTCCTTGAGCCTCTTGATCAACATCACCACCTTTACTCTTATATCGACCATATGGGTAATCCAGAATTTTATGGCCAATCTCACTAAGGAACCCATGAAAGAAACCACATACCTTAGCTTTGGAGATGAGCTTGGTGAAGATTGGATATGGAGACTTGAAGCTTGATGGAGAAGCTTGAAATCCGAATGAGGGTTTGAGACTAGAATCTTGAGAGAAATCCACCATGGTCCATCCTACACGTAGAGCACTTGGGATTAGCCATCCCCCCATCACCTTATTTGCTCTTTGTGTTTACAAGGGCAATCCTTAACCTTAAGACCCATCTCCCCATAACTATAACAAGCATATGTACCTTTCAAGCATGGGCCATCATAGCCTCTACCATATTTTAGGCACCTAGCATAACGTACCACACCACCACTACCTCTATACTTGAGGCTTTGGAACTTACCCATATTACGAGCCCTATTGTCCTCACTACCTCCCCTCTCACCATTAGAAGTCTTGGGAGCACCACTTGTTAATTGAGTTGGGGTTCCAATGTTGTCACTGCTTTGTCCATTACCCATAGAGCATTACAAACCACCACATTCGACATATCGCCATCTTGAGTAGCTTGAGACATATCCCAAAATGTAATGGTTAGGGGTTAGCAATAAACCCTAGTGGATATAACTCTATCGCACCACATAGATCAGGAAGTGAAATATTTTCTAAAACATCTCATAGCCTCCTACACATAGTTGTGTTGCACAACACAAATATGAATAAGACTCTAATTGACACAGTGTGTTGGACTCCAAGGATCTACCAACCTAGTGCTCCAATACCATCTTTGTCACGACCCAAGCCTAGGGCCTAGAAGTGACTAACGAATGGAGAACCCAAAGGAACGCCAAACAAGCCTCTTAGCATATCATTACACATTCTTGGTCGGGGAAACAATGTAAAACAAAACAAGAACCAAATACAAGGGGAATTGGGACTAAGGGAGAGAGATTAATACTTAAGTAACATGTAAAAGTTTGGAAACAAACAAGGGTAAGGGCCTAAGGGGAAAGCTTGCATAACATCATAATCAAGAGACAAAAGATACAAGGCTCATAACATAGGTACATAGTACATCCAACAATACCTCTACTACATAGATAAGAGCGGGGGCCAAGACAAAGCAACTGGAACATCCTCACAGTAAAAATAAAACATAAAGAAGAATGTCTCAATACATAATAAAAGAAACATAGACTAGGGTCCCCAAAGTGGAGGACTCACCAACTAGCTTGAATAGCACCAAACTAGCCACGTGTAGG
>DF359753.1:51269-75305 GCA_000787875.1 Solanum virginianum
ACTAAGTATGTAGGGTGCAATGCAACAAGAGATAGGCATCATAATCCAAATGCACAACATTAAGCAATAGGCATAATATAACAATATGGCATGTATGATTAATGCTTAAATAAATCATGCTTAAGTAACTCATGCTTATATAGGATACCATAGGTGTAGAAGAGACCAAGCAAGATTTCCAAAGTAAAAACCCCTTGGTTGGTTGATGATGTTGCCAATAAATCATGCTTACGTAACTAATGCTTATATAGGATATCGTATGTGTAGAAGAGATAAAGTAAGATTTCCAAAGTACAAACCCCTTGGTTAGTTGGTGATGATGCCACCCCATCACCCTGGTGGTGAGGTACAAACCCATCACTAGGTTGATGAGTACAAACCCCCATCTAAGTGACATCATGCAAGAAAATCCATAGTAAAACCATCATTCAACACCTTGCAAATTTGTCAAAAAATATACATCAAATTCCCTCCTAAAGTCCTATAATAGATCCAAGATTTGTAGCTCAAAACATAGCAAAACAGTCATAATTTCACATAGTTTTCACATAGTGTGCAATAAATTTCATAATATACAAGACCTATTTATAAATCAACTTTAAATCATGCAATTTGAGTAAAAAGAGGCTTGGGTATCATGGGTGAAAGGAACCCATGAAAGAAACCACATACCTTAGCTTTGGAGATGAGCTTGGTGAAGATTGGATATGGAGACTTGAAGCTTGATGGAGAAGCTTGAAATCCGAATGAGGGTTTGAGACTAGAATCTTGAGAGAAATATAAGACTAAGGGTTTGAGTGAGTATTGGGAATTATCTTGGGTGATATGAGGTTGAAACAATGCAAAGTATAGGTGTTTTCTCATGTGGGAAGGCCTATATCCAAGACTTAAAAGTCTTGGACCACAAAATAAAACTGGACCATTTTTGTACAAGGGCGCGTCGCATGGAGGGCGCGCCTGGACTCTATTTTGGGCTCACTTTGAAAATATAAATTTTACTATGGTTGCTCTAAAATTGGTTTTAGACCGTTTTCCCCCTAAATTTGACCCCCTGAACAAGAACATAAAATTGGATTTCTGAATAACACATGAATTTTGAGATATATGGAAATTATGATTCTGGGCACTTTTGAGGCACATTTTCGGGCACTTTTTGGGGTCGTTTCAATGAATATAATCATCTCATGAATAGCACGTTGAGGCTTAGTAATAGGCTTGAATGGAATAAGAGGTGGTGGTTAGATGAAAATTTGAGTAAGAGTTATACGCTTAAGTTAATGGAGTAGAGTTCCATGATAGGTAGTACAATTAAGGTGGGGAGTTGAGCTCAAGTGTGTTCATAGAGCCTTGTATATCACAATGGTCCCATTCGCAATTAGAGTTGATGACCTCTTTTTTGAGTCTGAAAAATTGATCGATGAGGTGTTCGAATGATTCGAATTGCTCAAGTTTTGATGTCCCATTCGTGCCTGTCGGTGAGGATGTCTAAGGTATAAAATTAGAACCTTATGGGATAGATTGTTGGATTTGACTAACTTATGAGGTAGCATAAGGTGACCTTGATTAAGGATTAACTTTGGTAAGAGAATGCAGTAAAACTTAGGCCTTGATGAGAGTTATGAGTTGTAGATGATGATGCCCTCTAACAAGTTAAGTTTTCTACTCATGAGTCGATGTTCACTCATGAGTTGGAGTATTTGAGTATTAAGTTCTTGATGTGTGTATTCCTGAGTTAGAATAGAGACTGTTAAGATCAATAAGGACTCGAGAATTTGATTGATTGAACGAGTATTGAGAAGAGCTTTTGATTGTTATTCGTTCTTTGACATCCATCTCCACTCATCATTCCAGGATTAATGATCCTAAAGGAGAGATAATGTAACACCCTATGAAATTTGAAAAATACCCCTAGAGTGGAATTATACGATTAACACATGTTCTCAAGCTCTAATGAAAAATTCAAGACCGAATGTGCGATCAGCATGAAAATTTGAGTGGGAAAATGGTCTCGGTCGAATTTTAGAGCGACCAAGTCAAAAGATCATTTTTTGTAATTAAAACAAAAATAGTGTTGATGTGTGCCCTAGATGCAACACACCAGGGACGCGCACTTAGACATATTTTTTTAAAAAAAAGTTCGATGTAAATTGGAAAGAACGTGTTTTAAGAAAATTCACGAAAATACACATATTCGTGCCCTAGGCGCGACACAGACATGGTGTCATAGAGTGAAATTTTATTTTTTATTATGCAAAGGGCCTTTTAGTTATTCCCCAATCCCTTATAAGTTCAATAAATGAGTATAAGGGATCTTTTACATCAAGCCAAGTCCAAAGAATCTCTACCAACTAAGTTTTCGTATGAGTAGATAGAAAGGTCAACTTCAAATGACCATATCTCGTAAAGTACAATGCATAAGATAACCCATAATACATCAAATCTAAGATATTTGAATTAACTTTCCAATGCATTTAATTTCTCCTTAATTAGGGTCCGGAATAGAAAGTTATGACTATTTTAGTAAAGGAGCGCAAAGTTATCTGGAGGTCCACGCCCGGAGCGCATCACAAACCAAACACGAACCCTTACTAGATAAGCTAATGACCTTTTTTTCTTTTATTTTGAGGGTACTTTTATCTAAAAACCTTGGGGGTCTATTTAAGATCCCAAAATACATAAAACATCAGTTTGCATAACTAAAAACCCTTTCCTTCACTCCTAAACATAAAAGCTCAAGAATCATCAAGAAAGTCATCAAGTTAGGATTAGATTCCAAGATTCATTATCAAGGTAAATCTTCATAAAATTTAATCTACCTAACTCAAATTTCTTCATCTATTCATGAACCTCTGATAGAATCTATAAAAAAAAACTAGGTTTGAAGAAGACGAATTCAAGAATCCCAAGGAAGGGTTTCTTGATTCTTCTTTTTCAAAAATGTAGGGTTCGTCATCAAGAACTCTAAAAATTCTAAGTCAAGAATCAAGGAGAAGCCTTTCAAACAATGTCTTTCCAAGTTCTTCCACTCTAAAAGAACTATCGAGATCGAGAATTTTCTCCAAGAAAGCTAGTATTCATCAAATTTCAATGGTAATATCAACTTTCTAAGTATGTAAGGCTAAACTAAAAGCATGAGATTATTTTTTTCATTTTCCCCATACATGGTCATAGATGAGTTAAGATTCCATGAGTCCCCATAAATGATTCTTGAAGTATTATTTTAATTAAATTCTTGAAAACTTTATTACTTGCATGTATTTTCATACGTTGATGATCCTCATAAACGTTTTTTCTTGAATTAAATATTTTTCACGAGATATTGTATAAACCTATATGCTAACTTTTGAAAGTATGCAAGAATGAACTTAGGAGATGAGTCTAGAGCCTTGATGATGTAAATATGCATGTTTTTGTGGTTTTGGTCCTGAATTGAATGTGTTGATGATGATGTTGACGAGATTAATATCCTTAGAGTCTTAAAGAGGTTGAATTTAATCTTAAAAATGTTCCTAACTCCTTGAGTTGATAGATGATGAGATGAGTTGATGTTCTTTGTCCAAAGAGACTAAGTGATGAGAAATCTTGATGTTTGATAACTTATGAGCATGTTGAGTCCTAGGAGGAGTATCGAGCACCAAAATGAGTAAGAGTTAGTCCCACACGCACTCATTAACTATGTGGTCAGTGTAGGAGAGGATTGGACCATGAAAAATGAATATTTCCTTAGTTCCAAAAGAGGACTTGATAGATTTATGGATCTACTGACAGACTAGACTCGTCATGTACCTCGGCAAGGTACTGGACGGATGTGGCAACGATATTACTTTATTGTATCATCACTGGCTTATAGGTGATAGTTGTCGATTAGATAAACTCTTAGATATTCGTATTGATAGTACTCTAACGTTGATGTGATGGTATGAGGTTATTGATGTTGATGAGTCATTTATCTAGTCTTTATTCTTGCTTTAGATAGATATTTGACAGTTTGATTGGTTATTATTTCGAGTTGATGTTGTACCATATTATTCTACTTATTTCTATTTTATTCAGTTATTCTACATACTGTACATTCTACGTGCTGATGCCACTCTGGCACTGCATTATTTTATAATGTAGATATAAGGATTGGAGATCATCAATTGGTGCATTATTAAGGATTTGAGACGTTCAGGTAATTGGTGAGCTTCCCTTACTTCGGAGGATTCATTACCTTTATTTCATCTTACTTTAGAGCCAGACTTGATTAGCTTTACTTTATTTGATTTGAGGTAGCCATGGGTCTGTTATTGTCACCACTTGATAGTGATAAAGACTTCATACACTAGAGTCGAATGTTGATGTAAGACTGGTTGAGCTAGTTTCTTTCTACTAGCCCTTTTATTTATAACATTCTTTTGAGACTAGATGAGATATGCTAATTACTTTCTATTGTCTTCCGCTGATTGATAGAGTTTATTGATTGAATGAATGTGATGAGGCCAAGTGGTTTGCTTAGGGACTAGAAATAGTCTCTGAGTGCTGGCCATGCCAAGGGTACTCTCCCGGGGTGTGACGCATTCTAACAATAACTCTTCCTTTGTACCTCATCATGAAAATCATAGGGTACTTATGACTCTTCCATCAAACTTATGGCAATCGACTCATCCCCCTATTACTTACCTAATAGGTATGTAGCTCTAACTACTAGCCTCAATCAGCCATCACTCTTCCTATCTCGTCCCTTTCCATCCATCATCATCCTTCTAACTCTGGGATGATTCAATTCTACTCGGCGTTTATAGGATATCACATCTCACTCTTAGGTGCTCGCATTAAGCTCTTTAGAGACATAAGTTTCTCTCTCCTGGGTAATAATGGAAGCAAGTTTTGAATAAGAAACTCGGGGTATATCTATAGCCAACTCAAATGAATAATTCATATGAGTAATAGTGCACTCTTTCTAGTCAATCAATGTAGCACCCTAGCCACCTTCTCTCAAGCCTAGTGCAATCTCTCTACCATTCTGATCACTTATTCTAGAAGGTCTCATCAGTAAGAGTTTGAGCATTACTGTCTCTATCACTTCGTAGACGAGGCATAGTTGAAAGGTTTAGAGCAATACATGAATCATCATAGATTTTTAAGAAATAGCTCTATGGCACGATTTAAAGGAAGCTTTTCCTAAATGTCAATAGTCTCTCATTTATAGAAGTGGGGCCCTCACAACCATAAAGAAGTTCCTATAAACATGGCTTCATAGACACATTAGTATACTTAAACTCTGTGCTCTGATACCAAGTTTGTCAAGCCCCTGGAGGGTACCCTAGACGTGGTTGGGACCAAGAGACAATTACTAGTCCCCAAATGAATCACTTGGCCTCATCACATTCATTCAATCAATAAACTCTACTAATTAGTGGAAGACAAAAGGAAGTAAACGGGCACATCTCATCTAGTCTCAAGGTAAAATCAATAAATAAGTGGGCTAGTAGAACAAACTAGCTCAACAAGTCTTAACATCAACATTCGCCTCTAGTCTATGAAGCCTTTATCAATATCCATCAGTGCCAATGACAGACCCATGACTACCTCAAATCCAAATAAAGTAAAGCTAAATAAAATCTAGTAAAGCTAAATAAAATCTAACTCTAAACCAAGATGAAATAAGTATAAAGAATCCTCCGAAGTAAGGAAGGATCACCAATCAGTTGATTGCTCAGATCCTCAACGATTTGCCTGTTGATGATCTCTAACCCCTATATATGCATCATGAAATAATACAGCGCCAAGTGGTATGATCTTAGGCATATTTATATGCCTAATTAGCTAATAATTCCCATAAATATAGTGAATTTAGAGGATAAATTAATTGAGTCAAGGTGTTTGAGTGTCATTTTCTCTTATTTTACTCATGTAGGGCCAAGTATGCCTATTGGTTGTGTTTCTGTAGGATTTTGCATAGATTAGGATGTTCAGGGTTAAACCCAAACTCATTGGAAGAGCACAACCTAGAACTTAAAGAATGAAGATCAGTAGAAGCAATCAAGAGACCAAAATTCCATGTGGAAGGCCTGAAAACAAGGTTGTGGAAGTTGTAAAATGCAAAAAAAAAAAGCGTGAAACCTAAGGAGGTGCAAGGGCGGACCTGTTCAAAATTGTGTAGAATTATCCAGTCAGCAATTTAAGCAAAAATACAAAAACATAAGGGGTCCATGTCGCGGACCTGAGGACCCGATGTGGAAAAGTCAAATTACGGGATCTTTATTATTTCTCTATCTTAGACTTTAGGTTTTAACATTGGTTTTTATGCAAAATGTACTATAGAGGCGAAGGAGAACTATTTTTCACCAATAATTTGGTTAGTTTATTCTTTAGATTTTGGTTTTTGATGTTTTCCACTTCATTCATGATGTATTCCACGTCCATAAGTGGCTAAGCCTCCATATTCTGGGGTTGTAGCCACTATGTGTAGTTCTTAACTTTGGACATCTATGAATGGTTTCTTTCGATTATTCCTATGTTATTCATATCTATACTTTAAATTCTGGCCAACTAGGGAGTAAATTTGTTGTTCACTCTGGATTCGAGAGATGTTGGAGTGGATAGAACACAATAGCATAGGGAGTTTGTTCAATACTAGGAAACGAGGTTGATTCGTGTAAGGGAGACCTGTGACAACTACCCTTACACCTTTCTTGGTTCACATATGGGAAGATAGCTTTAATGTTAGGTTGATTCGTATAAGGGAGACCTATGACAATTACCCTTACACCATGCTTGGTTCATATAAGGGAAGATAGCTTTAATGCATTTTATTGGTTTGTCTATCCCCATTCAACGATGTAGTTAGGTAGTCAATAAGGGTAGGTCGGCAGAGGCGTGCAACCCTATTCAGGTAAATTAAACCCCATGAATCAATAATCAAGAAACCAGACATAGATAGATACTATTGAGACTAGACAGAGTCGTAAAGGTTACAACCCGAGAATTGAATCTTTAATTGATATCTTGTGTGAAAGTCATCTCAGTTTACTAGAAAGTATATTATTTATAATTTATTTTCCCTAAAACAGCAACTCTTATTACTAAAAGCACCACAAATGTGATAACCAAGAGAAAGTACTAATTACAATCAAATCCCTTGGGTTCAACAACCCGGCTCTTTAGGGCCACTGTATTACTTGTGAGATTGTGTACACTTGCGTGTGCTATGGAGCAACAAGTTTTTGGCTTCGTTGCCCAGGATTTTATCAAGTGTAGGTTCACATTGCCTCTGGTTCGCAGAGCATACGCGAACCCTCACTGTGTCTGCACCCAAGTAAGCAAATTTTCCTAAGTATGATACAGCAGTGGGGGCGGTACTGGAGCAGCACAGAGTTAAAGTCTTTCACTCTATAGACTATGCTAGCAAGACCTTGGATACAACACAGAGAAACTATACATTTAATGAGAAGAAAATACTGGCATTGGTGTATGGGTTTGATAAATTCAGAGCTTATATGGTGGGGACCCAAGTGGTGGTGTTCACAGATCATGCGGCAATGAAGTATTTGTTCAACAAAATGAATGCCAAGTTGCGCTTGATCAGATGGATCTTATTGCTCCAAGAGTTTGACATCGAGATTAGAGACCGAAAGGGGAGTGAAAACCAGGTTGCGGATCATCTATCTCGTCTAGAGACTAATGCTCACATAGGTAAGCAACTACAAATCAGAGAAGGTTTTTCAGACGAGCAGTTATTAGCCATTGAGTTGGAACAATTATCATGGTATGCTGATATTGTAAATTACTTAGTAAGGGGTGTGTTCCCACCTGATGCAACACATCAGCAGAAGAAGAGGTTGGCCCATGATGCAAAGGCATATGTCTGGGATGAGCCGTACTTATTCAAGCAGGGAGCTGACCACGTGGTAAGGAGGTGTGTTCCATTGGTAGAGATGAAGTCGATTCTAGAGAGATAACATGCCTTTCCATATGGGGGCCATCATGGTGGTGACCAGACAGGGCATAAGGTATTACAATCTGGTTTTTTCTGGCCCACCCTATTCAAAGATGTTGTTCAATTCTCCAGGGCCTACAACGCCTGCCAGAAGATAGGTGTTATATCCCGGAGGCATGAGATGCCCTTAAACAACATTCTAGAAGTAGAGATATTTGATGTTTGGTGTATTGATTTCATAGGGCCATTCCCACTATCATTCGGTTGCCACTGTATTCTGGTAGCTGTGGACTACGTTTCCAAATGGGTAGAAGCAGTAGCTCTTCCAACCAATGATGCAAAGGTGGTGAGCAAGTTCCTCCAAAGAATATCTTCACACTGTTTGGTACACCAAGGGCTATTATCAGTGATGGCGGTACCCATTTTTTAAACCAAACTGTGAAGAACTTGCTAGTGAAATATGGGATAAGGCACAAGGTGGCCATAACATACCACCCACAAACTAGCGGGTATGTGGAGGTGTCCAATTGGGAGGTGAAGCATATGTTGCAAAAAACTGTGAATGCCACCCGGAAATATTGGGCAAAAAAGTTGGATGAAGCATTGTGGGCATATCAGACTACATACAAGACCCAAAACGGAACATCTCCTTATGGGCTGGTGTATGGCAAGGCCTGTCATTTACCGGTAGAGCTCGAGCATCAGGCGTATTGGGCGATTAAGAAGCTGAATCTTAACCCTGAACTCGCTAGAAGAAAGAGACTTGAGCAATTAGAGGAGTTGGATGAATTTCGGCTCCAATCTTAGCTTTGACCCGGGCCAATAGGTATTGTTATTTAACTCATGTCTTAAATTATTTCCAGGGAACTTGAGGTCCAAATGGAGTGGACCATACGTGGTTGTAGCATACCCCATGGTGCAGTGGAGCTAAAGGACTTGACCACGAACCAAACATATTTGGTGAATGATCAACGGGTCAAGCACTACTATGGTGTGGATGCGAATCAAACAATGGAGGCCATTGAGTTGGCCAAAGATAAATAAACATAGCCTGTGTCGTGTCGGAATGTTAAATTAGGCGCTGCACGGGAGGCAACCCGTGGTGAGGTAAGGTAGTTATGTGACTTTCCTTTGTTTTATAAAAAAATTTTAAAAAAAATTTAAAAAAAAAAGAAAGGGGTCTCCTATAAAAAGTAAGAAAAATTTACACAAGTACAGATCCGCGATGCCTTTGTGTCGTGGATCCTGCCCAATTTGGGTGTAAATTTTTCCATCCTCAATTCTCTACGATCCGTGGGGAATTTCTTGTGTTTTCTTAGTCTAATACATTGTTTTTTAGTATTTTCAAGCATGTCGAGATGTTCGGTAAATTTTTCAGGGCCCGGAGGTAAAAATTAGAACTAAATTGAAGTTCAAAACAATAAGCATACGTGATGGTTCAACGATGCGGATACATCGTGGATGCCTACTGTTTCGGCATCCATGCGAGAATTTTATCAATTGTAGGTTTGCATTGCCTCTGCATCGTAAAACAAACGCGAACCCTCACTGTGCCGGCGCCCAGGTAAGCAAATTTTCCTAAGTATGACTTCACGTTCTCTCCGCATCACGATAAGGATGCTGTCACGACCCACCCTGTGGGTCGTGACTAGTGTCCGAATTGGACACTCACACGCAAGTACCAAACCAGATACAACCACAGAGTCAGATTTTAACCATAATAGATATCTATCCTTCTTTTTTTTCTTTTTCAGAAATTTCGACAGAGTTTCCTTTATTTTAAGAACTAACCCAAAATCTTGCATACAAAAAAACCTAGCATACACAGCATATATATATATATATATATATATATACGCGGTCCGAAAAGGCCACCGCTGCGATTAAACCGCCCAGCATACAAGACATATCTGCAAATCATACAAACTGTCATAACTCATACACACAGGCATCCACAGACCTCTAACTATACAAATTGAATTAGAAGACGGGACAGGTCCCCCGTCGTACCCTCGAATGCACAGAAAACAAGATAGTAAATAAGTGTATATACCTAGAGTTTGCTCCGAAGCAAAGGAGCACTTTAAATAGCAGTCAGAATCCTAAGCTGGAGGATCACTACTCTGCACATCGGCACCTGCGGGCATGAAACGCAGCCCCCAAAGAGAGGAGGGGTCAGTACGAAATACATACCGAATATGTAACACAGAAAGTGCAGAGTATATATGTATATCAGGACAATCATTAAGACAAAAGTACAATGGTTAAAATGCATACCCAAAATATTAAAGTACTTACTTACCAGATCATAAGGTATATAGTAAACAAGGCCAACGTATAATGGTAAATGCATATCCAAAATATTACATACTTACTTCCCAATAGATGAAACTGAGGGATAACTGAGACAAAATTACAGAGAGCAAGTGTATATCCAAATTATCAAAATGTCTTTGTTCAAGGTTTAGATTCAAATCACAAACATTTACTTTCCTAACATATCAACCACAGAATAAGTGAGCCAGACGTTACGTATCACCGTCCCTGCCTCACATATCATCATACAAAAATAGCGTAAGTGAGTCAGGCGTTACGTATCGCCATCCCTATCTCCCACGCTCAACAAAGGTGAGTCGGGCGTTACATATCGCCGTCCTCGTACACACCTATCATAATACAGAAGCAGCTAGTGTGAGTTGGGCGTTACGTATCGCCGTCCCCATACTCACCTAGCGTAACATAGCATCAAATACCACATAACAGACAAGTAAGCCGGTGTTACGTATCACTATCCCCGTACTCACTTGTCAAACTGCCTAACTCCGGAGTAGGTCATATGAACAAAATCATCACCATAAGTCCCAAACATAAGTAAAATATTCATATGCAAGGGCAAAGTCATACCTGAGATCGAAATAATAATTATTATATATTCTTACAATTTACAAACTTCGAAGATATATCACATGAATCTAGACATGGCATTTAAACCCAACAATACGGACAATTCTAGTACTACTATTCAAATTCATACTCTCCATTTTCATACAGATTCCATGGATAACAAGGCAAACAAACTATGACTTCTAAGACTTGTACCAGTAAAGCAACATCTTGGGAAGATGAATATGTAATCCAATTCCATGGACAACAAGCCAAACAAACCATGACTTCTAAGACTTGTACCAGTAAAGCAACATCTTGGAAGGAGGAATATGTAAGCAAATTCTAACAAACTGGTTTTTAAACAGAGGACCATATGTAGTCATAGCAATAACATGTAAATGAAGACTAACAAAACCAAAGAATTCAATTTTTTGCATAAATTTAACCTTGAAAATCCATATTTGGAACTTTAAGAACAACTATGAATGCGGACACACAGAAAAAAATGTGTTAATACATAAGGATATTAAATTTAGACAATTATGCATGCATCCTAAAAGGCCTTCCTCGTTTAACCCTGTTGAACAGATACTTTAAGGGATTGGTCTTGTCTTGTCCATATCAAATTTGGTATCCCAAATCAACACTTACAGAAATATTAAATAGATGTCTTGACTGACACATTGTTGACTAGATCTAAACATTTCCTCACTTGTTTAGAAATAGCAAACAAGTATCCTTTAAATGTTCATGCTGTCCAATAATGAACAATTTTTCCTGACAATGGTTTTGCATAGTTGGCAGGGTGTATAAGAATTTTATTAAAATATTGTATAAGCTATATTCTGAGGTTAATTCTTATGCAGCGTTTGGTTTGGCATATTTAAAGTAATATTACATGGCATCATCTAAAAAATAGTTTACAAAAATACTCCACAATTATGGTGGAAATGATTTGGAAAAGGTTCTATAGGGTAAGTATGTCTTCAACCATGTTAATACATACATTAAACCTCACTCCATTGCCCATACCATGATTTCTCATGTATTAATTCTATATAGCATAATATTGAACAAGTGTATAACTAATTATACATAGGTAAAAAAAAATACACCAACAAACTATAAGATGTACCCAAAGGTAATGCATGAGCTACATTTCCACAACCTACCAAACGACCTCTTATGCTTCCTACAGGATGCAATAAACAAATTTGTATTCGAAAAGCTTTGATCAGCAATCTAAATGGAGAAAAAGATAAGAAAGAATTGTTTGATGACAAATCACCATCTTGAAACAGGAAGAACCCACAGGAATCACTTTGGCCAATAAAATGCTTGATAACTATTTTAAACTCCTACTCCCTTTACATGGCTTAACCATATAAATGTGTCTGACCTCACAATCATCTAGCTAAATTAACTTTGATGCCTCTTAACAGAAACCATAAAGAGCTCAAAAAAAACCATAGAGCAACAGCTTAATGAACTTCACATTCCATCCTACTGTCGGGCCAAAGTAAGTGGGAAAACCCATATGAAAATTTACGGGCGTTTAGACTTTTAAAACTATTAACACATAAAGTCCTTCAACTTATCCAATTTCCTTTCAAACTCTTACCATTTATGGATTCCAAAGGCACAAGAGCTAAGGATATAGCTAGTTATTCATAAAGATGGCTAAGAATGAACATAAAGCATATTTAGGCCTGAATTGCAAAGGAATGAGATCTTTCGAGACTTACAACATTTTCCACTTTTAACTAAGTCATACCGAAGAACAGAATGCTTTACATACCTCGAACACCCTCCAATTTACTCCAAATGCAAACCCAGACTCAAGAGCCAGTATAGGTTAATGGACCACTGATATCACTTGACTATATGAGAGCCACAAGTAGAATAGCACATATGGTGAATTGTATCACAAGGAAACTGAATTATATACGGTAGTTTAGCATTAATTTAGAAGAAATTTGTTAACAGGTAGTGATTGAAAAACAAAACCAGATACTAGTCTTAATCCTGTTTGTTAACATAAAGAAATAAGATCATTTTTACCACTCATCAGAAAAGTAAGAATTGGATGAACATATGTCTGTAGACTAATATTAAGCAACATTAAGTTGGAAATCACACTAAAATTATTTACCTTCTCAAAAAAAACATAAAGGAAGTAGGAAGTAACACATAGATACACGAAAACAACCATTGCAAGTAAAGAACCCTTGGCTTTATGAAATACACAAGAAGGATATATAAAATTCACTAAGACTTCACTTTAAATCTTAAACATGCCCATGCCCCAACAAGGATATTTAATTGGAACTCATTAATTCCACAGCACACTTCTGTCTCAACTCCTAAAACCAAGTTTAATCCTCTGTTCCAGTCATTGGATTAGTGCTATGTACATCTACAACTCCATTTATCATGTTGTTATAAGCCGACAGAAATTCATCATTTGTATGTCCAACTTCCCCTTTAATAATGTTTAATGAATTCCACTCACACACTCATCTCAATATTGTTGCAAAGATTGATGCACTAACAGAGCAATGTATAGACCACCAAATCAATGAAAGCATAAATGAATTAACCTCTATAGTTCTGGTACAACTTTGCTAAATTACTTCTTTCCTTTCTAACTTGCAATAATATATTAGTGTTCTATAGACAGAGTATAGCTTCATCATGATGTCATGATATATACCTTCTCCATTAATAGAATCAGAATATATAAATTCTCCACAGAAAAACTAAATGAATTACAAACATGAAAATGGTTATGAACTCAAAAAGAAATTAACTTGAGTTCATACAGAATCCATTTTGACAGAAAGAGATCACACCAGTCAGATCGACTAGACTAAATTAGATCGAGAACCTCATCTCTTGTCTATTCAATTTTTACTAACTAACATCAATTCATAAATTCCAACACAATACCACACAATTAACATATATAATACCACACGGCTACACCATCCATCCACACAACTCAATTCCAACATTCAAGTTTTCATGATTTTCTTCCATTTCAACTTCCTACAATATACATAGAACCTTAAGAACACATAAAACAAGATAAATTCTTACCTTAACACTTCAACCCTTCAGTTGAGCTTNNAAGGGGGCTATCACCTAACATACATAGAACCATAAGAACAAATAAAATAAGATAAATGTTTACCTTATCACTTCAACCGTTCAATAGTCAGGGTTCCAAATCTTAAGAAAAAGAAGGCTTCCTTGCTCAAATAACACTTCTAAGCTACTAAGGGAACTCAAGATAGGTGGTTTGTAACATCAAAGTGATTAGGAAGAGAAGCAAAAATAAATTTTTGGATTTTCTTGGTCAAGGCCGAGAGGGCCTTCTATGTTCTTCAAGCTTCTTCTTTTTTTTGTTTTTTTTTTTGACTAAGTATAGAAATGTAAAGATGATCTTTTACCTATATAAATATATATAATTAGATAATTCCCAAGACTTGCCAAGTGTGGGTCCACACCATACTTGGCCCAATTAGAATGTAACACAATTAAAGTGGGACAACATTTAATCTTCCTCAAGAACTCAACTTTGCAAAATTCCACTTTCGATCCCAAACTTTTCCTAAACAGTCCAATTAAGGACATACAAGGTCTAACAGATGCGAAGGGCTACTATTTCTGTACTCGCGAGAAAATGTTCCTAAGTGTTGATCTGCATTCACTCCGCATCGCGAAGGGAGCGTGGATGAGTATTAAAAATGCCGAATGCAGATGTGGCCCCCACCCTTTTAATTGCCCTAAACCATTTTTTTAATTCTTTTTCTTCCTCATTCTTCACATAACCCGACCCCATTCCCTTTCTCCTCCAATTTTCTCTTTCTCTGCTTCCTTCGTTCCCCATACTTTTGAACTCCATTGCATCATGCCTCATGTGGGTTATTCACAGTTGCACTAATTTCACATTTCTCATCAGGTATGTACTCTTGATTCCAATTTTTGCTTCCTTCAAAGATGCCATGTAGAAGTTCTTCATTCTCTAGGGGTAAATTCGAAGTGGATTTATGCTATATGTGTACTCTTGCTAGTAAGGGTGAACTATGGGCGGATGGTTTATGCTTAGGTGTGCACTTTATGTGTGAATTGTGTGGGTGAAAACCCTCCATCGAATTTGTGCCCTAAATTAGGGAAAGGTTGGGGGGTTATGTGTTCTTCCCCATGCCTTATGCGCACATGGTTATTTCTATGTTGGCTTGTGTCAAATATTTGAGTGTGGGGTTTGAGTCAAACTTTGTAATGATGGGTTGTCCTTTTAACTATCTGAATGGGGTTGATGGGGAGTCTTCTACACACTTTTTGTTGGGTTTGTAATCGATTTGTGTATTCATGTAAAAGTTACAAGTGTGGGGTTGAATCCTTGTGTTTGATTATGGGGTTGATGTCTTTTGGTTGTAGTGTGAATATGTGGGACACTGACATAAATGGCCAAGGCTACTTGAAACTATTTAACATGAGAAAAGGGGCATGGAATCATGAAATGATGTAGTCCGGAGGCTGTGGGGAAGTCTGAGTACCGTCGCCATACAGGCATGAGTTTAAGCGTAGGGTCATGGGTTTTGAAGTAAATACTAACTTTGCACTTTTCTTTTGCAGGTAATATGTCTTCAAGTACACGACGAGGTGGGCAGTCTAGCAGATAAAGGGCCTCCAACACAAGGAAAAGGCCACGAGATGTCCCAGAAGTGCCCAGGGACACTAGGAGGGGTCAGCAGCCTCAATACAGGGCAAAGGCTATGAATAGAGAGGGAAAGCAGTGGTATCAGTCTCATGATGAGACAAAGTACTACCCCGATGTCCCTATTGACGTAGAGTCCCTTCGGGATGAGTATCACCAAATCTTGAATCGCTGCAACCAATTAAGTTTGGGATTCTTGTTTCGACCACCTTTGCCATATATATGATCTTGGTTAGCAAATTTTACGCCAATATGAGCTAAGAACTGAGGTCCCAATCGGTCATTGTTTGATGATTGGAGGTCAACTTCTCACTGCTGTCTATCAACCTGATCTTAGGCACCCCCAAAGATGTCCCCCCATTAGTCTTTCAGGGGCTATACAATCGCCCACCCTACTAAGATATTCGGCACACTATTACAGGGTGGCGGTCCATGGTTAAGTGGGTCAGACATACAGAAGGGGGCTATCACCTCTCATTTCCATTTGCTCATATGTTTGAGGAGCGGGTCATGGTCAAGATAGTGTTGCACTCCATCATTCCGGGGCAACACTTCACAAATGTAACAAGAGATAGAGTGTGCCTCACTTATGCAATCATGAGGGCCGTGCAACTGAATTACAAGGCAATATTACTGATAGCAATGAAAAAGGCCAAGACCTATAAGGGTCGTAGGTATGCTTTTGGGGGCTTCATAACTGCTTTATGTCATGACGCAGGGGTCCCTGAGGAGGAATCCGACTACTACCCAGTCATCCAGGCCCCCCTATGTTGCCACTCATATTAAGGGGCCAGATGAGACCTTGGGCCCAGTCTTGACCTCGACAGAGATAGCTTACCGGGATGCATTGATTGCGACCCACATGTATGGCCTAGAAATGTTGTGACACTAAACTAGCAGCTGACCCTCCACGAGGGAAGAGTTATAAGAGGTTGAGGTTGAATACCCTCTCAATGACCACATCAGTCCAATTAAGGACATACAAGGTCTAACAGATGCGAAGGGCTACTATTTCTGTACTCGCGAGAAAATGTTCCTAAGTGTTGATCTGCATTCACTCCGCATCGCGAAGGGAGCGTGGATGAGTATTAAAAATGCCGAATGCAGATGTGGCCCCCACCCTTTTAATTGCCCTAAACCATTTTTTTAATTCTTTTTCTTCCTCATTCTTATGTATGCAGGGGTAAGCCCATCTTACCAGGCCCTGGTGATACTTGAGCACCACGGTTCCCATATTGCAGGTTATGTATGGTTAGCACTAAGGGCAGTACTAAGTTTAAGTGTGGGGTGGGAATTCCTTTGCTCTGTGATATTGCTTCTATTATTCTATGATTGGCATGTATTAAGACTATTTTTAGTTTTGATTTATGTTTATGTATGGATATCGTAATGTAGGGTTAAACATCTCTTAATTTTGTTGAGTCTGTAAATAATGGCTAACAACCACTTTGATTCTCGGATGCTCTTATGATGATATTTTGAAAATGTATTTAATTGTTAGTAGTTTTGTGTCTGTTGATATTAGTTGTCTGTTAGTCATAATTGAGTGATGAGGGCCCTATGATAGATGGATGACGATCGTCCTAAGGGCATTCATCAAATCAAGTTAATATAGAGTGTGGTAGTATGCGAATGAGCAATGAGTGCGAACCTTTGAACATAGTAAGGGGTGGTTGCTTGAGCTATATGAATCACGGTTGTATGCATGTTTAATTCATGTGAATACCTCAATGGGAACTTTAGTGCTAGCCTTGTGATGAAAATATGCCGAGAGTGAGAGAGCTAATTGTGAGTCTCAATTGTGATAGGTTCGAGGACTTGCTCGGTATCTAGAGTAGACTTGGGAGTAATCAGAACTAGAGGAGAGAATGTATGTGCTTCTTTGATAGATGTATATAACCCTAGTTAGCCCTTGTTGAGGCTTAGCTTATTCTTTAACTAACCACATTCCAAGGCAATCCCTTTTTCTTGATGAAGTACCCATTTTTTATCCTAATTCCCTAACGCTTGAGCACGGTGATTAAGAAAAGAGGGAACTACTTGAGTGGACACCCAAGAGTAAGTAAAATAATTGTGTCAAGGAAAAAATGGAAGAACAAGTGTAGTGAGAAAGAATCGGCCAAAACAGTAGGGGTTCGTGTTGCTTCCGCATCGCGAAGCAATCGTAGATGCACACTATTTTGGGGCCCAAAATATTCTAGTTATACAGTGTTGGTCCGCGATGCCTCTGCATTGTGGATCCATCACGGATGCACACTGTATTGAAAAAAAATCCTTTGATTATTTATTGTTTATTTAGGGTGTCCACATGTTTCTAGGGGAGTATATTGTGGTCGAATTAAATGGATAAGAGTACTCATAGCTTTAAGTCAAGAAGGGTAACAAAGGGTTGTAAGTCAAGGGGACATGAGAAGAGGTGAAGTGTGTGCTACGAGCGCGTGGGAATTGAATCATGTCAGCTATATCCATAAATGCATCCCACCTACGCATAGCCTACATTACAGCAAGATAAAGACCTACGTGATCCTCTAAGGAAAATTCCAACAAGGTCTACGGTTACATTAAGGGAAAGCTTATGGAATCTTGAAGCAATTTGAGGCATCTTTTCGGAGAGTGAGAGTTGTTTGTGTACCTATTCTTGAACTTTTGACTATATTTGAAGTGGTGTGCATGGGTAATTCTTCTTGGTGAGGGCACATAATCATTCAGGGTTAGGAACTAGATGAACTATTAAAAATTCTGCATGAGTTCACACGTACACATGAGTGCTTGCAGCAATTAGTTTCAGCCCTAGGCACCGAAAGTTGTTCACTATAGTTCATAGATTTTGAGCACATGATGTTGGTTGCACATACTACTATAGGGAGTCTCATGCATGTGTAGTGGTTTGACCGAGGACGAATAAAACTCTAAGTGTGGGGTGGTGATCTTAGGCGTATTTATATGCCTAATTAGTAAATAATGTCCATAAATAGAGTGAGTTCAAAAGACAAATTAATAGAGTCGAGGTGTTTGAGTGTCATTTTATCTTATTTCATTGATGCCAAGTGTGCTTGTTAGTTGTGTTTCTACAGGATTTTGTGTTAATTGGAAAATTCATGGTTAAACCCAGACTCGTTGGAAGAGCACAACCCAGAACTTTGAGAATAAAGATAAGTAGAAGTAACCAAGAGACTAAAAATCCATGTGGAAGGCCTGGAAACAAGGTTATGGAAGGTGTAAAATGCAAAAAAAGCCGTGAAACCCAAGGAGGTGCAAGGTCTGCATTGTGGACCTGTTCAAAATTATGCAGAATTGTCCAGTCAGCAATTTAAGCAAAAATACAAAAAAATAAGGGGTCCGCATCGCGGATATGAGGATGCGATGCGGAAAAGTCAAATTACGGGATCTTTATTGTTTCTCTATCTTAAACTTTAGGTTTTAACATTGGGTTTTACGCAAGGAGTACTATAGAGGTGACGGAGAACTATTTTCCACCAATAATTTGGTTAGTTTATTCTTTAGATTTTGGTTTTTGATCTTGTCCACTTCATTCATAATATATTCCACGTCCATGAGTGGCTAAGCCTCCTATTCTGGGGTTGTAGCCACTATGTGTAGTTCTTAACTTTGGACATCTATGAATGGTTTCTTTTGATTATTCCTATGTTATTCATATCTATACTTCAAAGTCTAGCCTACTAGGGAGTAAATTTATTGTTCACTCTAGATTCGACAGATGTGAGAGTATATATAACACAATAGCATAGTGAACTTGTTCAATACTGGGAAACTAGGTTGATTCATGTAAGGGAGACCTGTGACAACTACCCTTACACCTTGTTCGGCTCATATACGAGAAGATAGCTTTAATGCACTTTTATTAGTCTGTCTATCTCCACTCGATGATATAGTTAGACAGTCAATAATGATAGGCCGGCAGAAACGTGCAACCTTGTTCAGGTAAATTAAACCCCGTGAATCAATAAATAAGAAACCAGACATAGATAGATATTGTTGAGACTAGAAAGAGTCGTAAATGTTACAACCCTGGAATTGCATCTTTAATTGATATCTTATGTGAAAGTCATCTCAGTTTACTAGAAAGTATTTTGTTTACAATTTATTTTCCCTAAAACAACAATTCTCTTTACTAAAAGCACCATAAACGTGATAACCGAGAGAAAGTACTGATTACAAGCACGTTTACAGTTTATTTTCCCTAAAACAATAACAAGTCATCTCAGTTTACTAGAAAGTATTTCGTTTACAATTTATTTTCCCTAAAATAATAACTCTTATTACTAAAAGCACCATAAACGTGATAACCAAGAGAAAGTACTAATTACAATCAAATCCCTTGGGTTCGACAACCCGACTCTTTAATTAGGGCCACTGTATTATTTGTGAGACCATGTATACTTGTGCGTGCTGGGGAGCAACATGGTGTTAGTACGTAGAATGTACGGTATGTAAAATAGCTGAATGAAACAAATTCAGGTAGAATAATATGGAACAATATCAACTCAGAATAATAACCAATCAACATGTCAAGTGTCTATCTAAAGCAAGAATAAAGAGTAGACAAGTGACCCATCTACCAAATCAAACCTCATTAATCAAATCAAACTCATCTCAAAGGAACTCAACTCAACTCATCTCATCTCGACTCAGAGTACTCAATTTGGGAACTTTTTAGGAGTTCTCAAACCTACACTCATCACCGATGAGCTGGTGATAGTACAATGAAGCGATTTTGCTGTGGCATCCGCCCAGTACCTTGCCGGGGTAGAAAGGCGTACATATCCGACAATGATCACTTATATGCCAGTGATTGTACAATAAGCCTCATTGTTGCCACAGCCGTTCCGTACTTGCCAAGTAGAGAACGAATGAAACCATAATGGACAAGTCCAAAATGGAGATGGAAATTTGTAAGTCCTTTATTGTTTCAGGGACTTCTATCCCGAGGGAATCTCAACATAATGTGATAGTCCTAATTCTCACCTACCTTTGGTTACGTAGTTTGACGAGTCGGACTTGGGTTGACTCTTACTCTTTCGGTGCTTGATATTCCTTCTAAGACTCAATGTTCATAAGATAATCCATCTCAATCAAATCATTTCAGTCAGCCTCGTGGAGGCATTCATCATCAATCAGTCTCATAGCGAGACTCATCATCTCATCAATCAACATCTCAATCAATAGCTCAAGGCTTAGAACAATCATTAGGAAATAATCAAATAGACAAATCATTAGTGTTCATTTACAGAGACTCATAGGACCATCAAGTTCTATCAACTCATCATCATTCTTACATCACAATCACAATCGATATTCTTCTAATCAAGGCTCTAGACTCAATCCCTAAATTCACTCATGCATGCTTTAAAAATTATCATGTAGTGTTATGCAATATCTCATGAAATATATTCAATTCAAGAAAAATAAGTTTATGATGATCATCAACATAAGAAAATACATGTAATTAAAATAATTTTCAAGAAAACACATCAAAAATCATGTATGTAGACCCATTAGACTCTCAACTCTTCTATGACCATCTATGGGGCACATAAGAGAATAATCTCATGCTTTTAGTTTATCCTTACATACCTGGATTGAAGCTTTGGACAATCAACCTCAAGGAACTCTCTTCGAACTCCTCAATTCCTTGTGCCTCTTCTCTTCTCTTTAGCCCTCTTTTTCAAGGACTTAAAAGGGACTTAGGATAGGGTTTAAAACCCTTTTTACGCTTAAAACAGCCTATTTTGATTATATATTAAGTCCAGGATGGGTTTGAAAAGGTCTACAATGCCCCTCATGAAATTTAAAAAAATTCATCTTGGGACAAGGGATCCGCAATGCAGACTGGGTTTATTTTTGATATTTTTCACAAAAAATTCTCCTAATGAGGTTTCTAATCCCATAGAAAACTTTTGGAATAAACCCAAGTGTTGATCCGCAACAGGTGCGCATCGCGCACCTGTCACAAACCTCATTGGTTCGCATTTTCACAAAAATAATTATCTTTTGATCTGATTTTTCTAAAAATCAACAAACATCACTTTCCTACTCATTTTTTTGTGTTGATCGCAAATTTGACCTCGGATTTACCATCGGAGCATGAAAAAAGATGCATTATACGCATATCTCTCCTCTAAGGGTATTCTAATAATTTTACTGGGTGTTACACATTAGAAAGCAACTAAGAAAAAGAGATAAACAATACATCAATACATATTATCCAATAATTACTAGTTATTAGGTCTACTTTGTTAATTATTCATGATTTTCATGACTGTAGTTTTAGATTTAACTATTTATGCTTGTAAGATGATGATCGATAATTGATAAATTAAGCATAATTAAACACTTACAAGTTTAACTGTCACGCCCCGAGAGGGTACCCTAGACGTAACTGGCACAAGAAGACTATCACTAGTCCCCAAGCGGACCAATCATGTCTCATCGCATTAGTTCAATCCATTCATATGCAGAAGATTAAATAGAAAAAAAATAAATATCAGTGGGCTATCACAATCACTATCATAAGATAATATAAAGAAATATCTCAAAAGAAAAGGAACGAAAAACAAGCAATCCCGACACTATCCATCAACTGTCTGTATCTACGAAGCCTCTATGACTAACATCTAGGAAGGTAACATGACAGGCCATGGCTACCACAATCAAAAGAAAAATACTAAAATAAAGTCAATGAAATAATCATCCTCCGAAGGCAGGGGAGGACTCACCACAGTATGAAATACTGAACTCTGAACCCCAACGATTGGGCTGCTGAAGTCCTCTGTCTAGAGAATCTACATAATAAAATGATGCAGCGCCAAAGGGGCATTAGTACGTGGAATGTACTATATGTAAAACGGGCTAAAGTAAACAAGATAAAATACAATCACTCATCAACCACTCATCCTCAAATCAGAGTAAAGAACAGAACTCTATCATCTCACCATCCATCAAGACACCATACAATCACATCAACGTCAGAGTACTAACAACAAGGAACCTATCTGGGAGTTTCTATAACCGAAAATCACCACCTATGACCCAGCAGTAATACAACGAAAAGATGTCCTTACCACATCTATCCAGTACCTTGCCAAGGTAAAGGACGAGTCTGTCAGGGATCCCAAAGAAGTATGTCAAATCCTCTATAGGACAAAGAAAACATCCGCTTTCACGGTCCAATCCTCTCCTACGCTGGCCACATAGTTAATGAGTGCGAGTGAAACTCACTATTACCCATTTCAGTGCTAATACTCCTCCCAAGACTCAATATGCTCATAAGTCTATCAAGGTTGGACTGTTACATAGCCAAACCCCCCTCTCAAACAGGATCCTTATCTCATCTATCATTTCATCAACTCAAGAAAGGAATTCTTCCCCTCACCTCTATCAGAATTCAGTTAAATCTCAAGAATATCAATTTACATCTATTTCAGCCATCACAATACTCATCTCAAGACTCAGACTTCATCAATCATCACAATCAAACAACCAAGGCTCTAGACATTACCCCTAGGTTCATCGGTTAAGTCTTGAATAGATAACTCACACATGAAAGATGCATAATCACATAATAATATGTGTAAACAGTTTCATTAGTCTATGATGATCATCAATTTAGCTTAAAATATAAGATTTAAAGATAACTTCATGAAAATATTCAAGAAACTTAAATACAAGACCAATCAGTTAACTTTCTACATCTTAGTCTATAAATTGAGGGCACATGGAAGAATAATCCCATGTTTTGGGTAGCCTTTACATACCTGGAGTGAAGAATAAGCAAGTTTTCTTCAAGAATTTAGAACCTCTCTAGAAATCCTCAAGTCTTGTCTCTTCTCCTCTCTCAGAACTCCCGTAGAAACTTTTAAAAAAATGGGGTTTTTGAAACCTTTCATATGTATTTAGGCTTAGATATATGTTTTTGGGACTTTAGAATATATTGGGAAGGACAAAAATGCCCTTCTCAAAGTAAAAGAAAAAAATCTAAAATCTGGCACATTGGTGCACGTTGCGGAGGGGGCGTACACCAGTTCATTTTTGAAATTTTTTGGAAATTTCATTCCTGTCGAAAAACCACAAAACAAAACATAAGTGTATTTCCGCGCCCTTGGCGTGTCGCGCAGGGGGCACAGATTTGCTACTATTTTTGCACAGAATGTGCAATTTCGTAATTCAACTCGGTTGCTTTTAAATCAGGTCGGGACCATTTTCTGACTCCATTTTTTGTGCTGGTCTCAAATCCGGTCTCGAATTTCCCATCGAAGCTTTGAAAGATGCGTTGTGCGCACAATGTATTTTAGGGGCATTTTGATAAATTTACAGGGTGTTACACTATCAATTACAATTTATAATTCAGAATTCAAAATCAAAACATTCAAATAAATTATAGCCATTACACAAATTGCAAATTCTAACTCAAAGACAATAATGGGGCATTCTTCCAAATTGACTCCAACAGTCATCAACTTTAGCTTCAACATATTCAAGTTCAGAT
>DF359752.1:11138-44258 GCA_000787875.1 Solanum virginianum
ATCAAGATAGGACTTGAAGACCCTATTCATTAGGTCCATGAAGATGGCCGGCGCATTAGTCAACCCAAAGGACATCACCCCAAATACATAATGCCCATACCTAGTCTGGAAGGCCATCTTTGGAATATCAAAATACCTCAGCCTTATTTGATGGTACCTGGACCGAAGATCAATCTTAGAGAAAAAGCTAGCCCCTTGCAATTAGTCAAACAAGTCATCAATGCTTGGAAGGGATATGTATTCTTTATAGTGACCCTATTGAGTTGCCAGTAGTCAATGCACATTCTAAGTGACCCATCTTTCTTCCTGACAAACAGCACCAGTGCACCCCAAGGTGATTGGCTTGGTCTAATAAATCCCTTCTCCAACAAATCTTTCAATTGCTACTTTAACTCCTTCAACTCCACCAGGCCATACGGTAAGGGAGAATGGAGATAGATTGGGTCTCAGGAAGGAGATCTATGCCAAAATTTATCTTTCTTTTGGGAGGGACACTAGGAATGTCATTTGGAAAGATATCAAGAAATTCATTTACAACCAGAACCGACTCAATGGAAGTCCTGGAATCCACATCTTTGACTCTCATAAGATGACACAAATACCCCTTAGAAATGAATCTATGGGGTTTAATGCATGCAATGAACCTACCCCTCACTATTACATCATGAATTTCTCACTCAAGGATGGGTTCGTTTGGAAATTGAAACTTGACCCTACGGGTCCTACAATCAATAGAAGAATAGTATGCATGAACCAATACATCCCAAGAATAACATCAAAATCAACCATATCTAATTCAATAATATCACTAATCTGATGTTCACGCTCCAATAAGAAAGCAATCACTGTCAGTAATTAACTTATCCAAAGGTTAGGGTTGAGTCCACATGGAATATGGGGCTTGACTATAGAGATCCACTACCAATCATTTCATGCATCGATTACTAAAATCTCTAAATGGGAGTTTTATTTGTAATTCAAGAATAAAAATAAAAACTAAACTAACTATGCAGGAAGACACTCAAATTTAGGGACATCATAGGGATTGTGTTCCCCATGATTAATTGACTCAATTACACTAGACAACATAAATTTAATTGGGAATTCGCATGTAGGACAGTAACTTAGGCTCTTCTTGCCCTCTTGTAAAGGTGAAGGTCGAATTTTACTACGGCGCTTGGTCGGCTAGCAGGCATGCCAACTAATCATTACCTATTATCCCAGTCAATCTCCTCTTGGTCAGGTTTGGTCGATTAGACGGGAACATATCAATGAATCTTGTCATCTATTTCCCTTTTTCTATTCATCACTACCTTAGCAAGGACCGTGATAGTAGTCAGGGTTTGGTGTTGGCCACCACTAAACAACAATCAAAATGAAGGAAAATAAATAATACATGTAAAACCCCAATCAAAGAAATGCACAAAGTCTAGGTTATTTCAAGTAAACTACTCATGGTTCCCACAATCCCAAGTTGTGGGTGCTTAGCTACTCAAGGCTAAGGAAAAATTAACAATAATGCAAATAAATGACATAGTTGAGAGGTTACCCAAAGCAATGAAAAGCAAGAACACCTTCAAGTTGAAAACCACAAGTTTGGTTTAATGGCAAATGAGTACAATGCAGGTTTTCAATTCCCCAAAAGTAGGTCTTCAATTCCCCAAAAGTGGGTCTTCAAATTGAAAGATAAAAATCTACTATAAACCCTAAAAATGCTCCTAGAATATTTACAAATAGTTGTGAATCTCGGGTCTCTCCCAAAATAAACCCTCACATAAAGTATATATAGTGTTTACAGATTTAACCCTAAAAATTATACAAAAAAGATAGCTGGCAACAGGTAAGTCATATAGGTACGACTCATATGGTGACATACGAGTCATAATCGGGGTCTCATAGTCAACACATGCCATTTTGGACTTGACTATTATGACCCACTGTTACAAGTTGTTGCTCGAGCTATGACTCATACGCTCCTTTTGTAGTCTAGGCCTTCAGTTTTTAGTCCAACATTTTGGCTCTCTGATTCTGGCTACGAGTCCACCTATATGACTCATACTGCAACTTATGACTCATAGGATGGGCTCGTAGGGTTGACCTTCACTTAGCAAATTTTTTAGCTTTTTGGTCTTTGTTTATTGCTACAACATACCCTACGACTCATACGTTGGGCTACCACTCATAGGTGAGCTCGCATGTCCTATGATTCAGCAAAATCTGCAACTTTTCTTCAAAATCATGCCAACCTAACTTTTCTGGAAGATCAACACAAAAACGCATAAAAACCACAAAAAGTCACATTAAGAACTCACAAAATCCCTTCTTTTGGGCATCAAATATGTTGTATTTTGACAACATATTAACACTCTCAACTTAGAATTGTTGCTTGTCCTCAAACCACGACTCAATCTAAGTAGAAAATTAGACACATAGTAGTTACACTAATGGCATATACATCATTTACTTTAAATCAAGTACCCAACTCTCATTTTCAAAACGAAAATTAGACACATAGTAGTTACGCTAATGGCATATACATCATTTACTTTAAATCAAGTACCCAACTCTCATTTTCAAAACCAGATTGCAAAGCTACACAGCAAACCAAAGAATAAAGAATGTGTGCGGCAATCCAATTATGACAAGCAAAGGAATATCAACTATCCACAATCACTAGGTTAGTCATATGCTAATTATGTAGTGTAAATGCCCTCACAGAAAAGAAGTCCCTCCTTCTCACTCAAAGTACATTAAAAATCAGGGACTGTGCAAGCATTCTCACTCTCATAAATGAAATTCCTACAGAATGACTAACATGAGTAGTTTACTTGTGGATTTGGATCACTTTAGGACTTAATGGCTTGTAATATAGGCTCATGGGGCCTTGGTATATCATTATAGGCAAATAGAGACTAAAAGTTATCCTTGAACCATGTTTATCAACACTCTTACCTTCATAACTCAACCATTTACACTAAATCTGCCCTTATTCTCTTTTTCCAAGCTTTTCCTAGGTGCTTTCTTTTTCTTTTTTAGTTGTGCCTTATTTTGTTTAAGTCATTTTTGCTATTCTCTTCAATCTAAGGCAACTTTTCTTTTCTTTTTCTCATCTGGCATATACTTTCTTCATTTCTTTCTTTACTAGAATAAGGGTCACCCTCATTTTCATTACTTTACTAGAATAAGGGCCACCCTCAACTGAGGCTTTTTATAAGGGCCACCCTCATTTTCATTACTTTACTAGAATAAGGGCCACCCTCAACTTAGGCTTTTAGCCTGAAGAGTTCACTAAAAGAATGAAGGCCTAAGATCCTTTCCCAATCAACCACATCTTAAGTCCAATTTTGGAGTAACAAGGCAAGTACTGAGTCAATACACAATGCATGAATACAACAAAATAAGCTCACACTCTCATGGCATCGTATCCATAATCAAATAAACTCATAGGTTATGCTTCAAGCATCAACTTGCCTTTGGTTTATTAGAACAAACATTGCCAGATAATCACATGCATGATTGCAATAATAACCAACAATCTCAAAAATTTTGAGGGTACTAAATTTTCAAAAAAAAAAGCATTTAAAGACTATATATATGCCAAAAGATAATGTCTAGTGTATATCTACAAATTATCTATACTACCTAAACATGTCAGTTCAATAGAAATTAAATATTCATGAGGAAAACGAACGCAGACAAGAAAACCTTGGGATCAAAATTTGGGGTAGTTATGGACCCTAAGCTACTCAGACTTCACCAAGATCCATAACTGCCCACACCCCATCGAAAAAGTTATGCATTGTCCTCAATGCACCAAATCAAGAAACAATAGAGAATATAAGAGTAAAATAAAACATACCTTGGGTTGCCTCCCAAACAGTGCCTGATTTATTGTCACGGCTCGACTTAGTTCATTTGGTTACTCAGACTTCACCACGCCTTGGGTTGCCTCCCAGGAAGCGCCTGATTTAGTGTCATGGCTCAACTTAGTCCACTTGGTTACTCAGACTTCACCAATTTATCAAAGCTTGCTCCTCCACAAGTTTGTTTTTTCTTCCACCTTGAACTTATGAATTAGACCCCTAATTTCTTTTCTAACTTTCTATCATGCTCAAAGGGTGGTGGCATGAGAATGAGGGGAATGAGGATTAGATTTTGCATGTTATTTGGAGTAGAGGCTCCCAACCTAAACTTCTTATAGACTGCAAGGGGCTTCAGATTTATGCTAGCACCAAGATCACACAGTGCCCTTGCGAACTCTATGTGTTTAGTTATGCAGGGTATGGTAGGTATCTTCTTCACTGACTTGATGAGAAGAGTGTTGATGGATAGTTATTTTAGCATGGAATGAGAGTCCTTGAACTTGCTTTCCTCCTCCCTCTTCTTGAGTCTTTGAGGGAAAAGAGGAGGAGGCCTTGGGACGGTCTTGTACTATTTTGGCTCTTTAACTGATTCATTTACCATATCCTTGTCACACTCATCTGCTTTAACCATATCTTTTTGGGCAACTCTTTCCTCTTGAATATCTTCTACAGCAACCAGCACAGGAGTATCAATAGTATTCATATGATACCTACTAGTAACCTCAGTACATTGGCCTTCATCCTTTGAACTTTGCAGTATCACTAGGCAATGTACCACTTTGATGCTGCTTAAGTAGAGTTGATACCTGACCAAACTGTTGTTGAAGCTATTTAATAGCTAAAGAATGAAACTCTACATTTTCATTGATGTTTACAATTTTTGATCTCATTTTACGTAGAGTCTCATCAAGTGTCTTGGCCTTTTTCAATATGTGATCAAACATCTCCTTAATTCTGGAGTTGCTTTTGCCTGCATCATGATGGTGTGGTGGCACATAAGGAAGATTTCTGGAACCATCTCTACCACTCCACTCGACGTCTGCAAGCGCATTTTTTTCCATAGGTCTAATTTTGGTTACCTTGACCTTGGTGCCACTGGTATTGATTGGACCATTGAGCATTGGGCTAAAAATCCCACATTTGATTAGCGAAAAACCAAGTGTCCTCCTTATAATATAGTTTCTCATACATGAGCATACGTGGAGGCTAATGTTGTGATCAGGGACACTCCATACATCTTCTCTTTTTTTTATACGCCCTGAAAGAAACAAAACAAAACAAACAAAAGTAATATACAAGAGAATCTAGTAACTAAAACTTGAATGAACTAATAGTGAAATCGAGTCAAGAAACTAGTCGTATTCCCTAACAATGGTGCCATAATTTTGATCTGATGTTCATGCTCCAATAAGATAGTGGTCATTGTCAGTAATTAACATAACCAAAGGTTAGGGGTTGAATCCACAAGGAATATGAGGCTTGACTATAGAGATCCACTACTAATCTTTTCAAGCATCGATTACTAAAATCTTTAAATGGGGCTTTTCTTTGTAATTCAAGAATAAAAATACAAACCAAACTAACTATGCATGAAGACACTCAAATTTAGGGACAATATGGGGATCTTGTTCCACATGATTTGTTGAGTTAATTACCCTAGACAACATAAATTTAATTGGGAATTCACATTCAGGATGGTAACTTAGGTTCTTCCATCCCTCTTGTGAAGGTGAAGGTCGAATTTCACCATGACACTTGGTCGGCTACCATGACGTGCCAACTAACTGTTACCTATTGTCTGAGTCAACCTCTCATTGGTTAGGTTTGGTTGATTAGATGGGAACACATCAACTGAATCTTATCATCTACTTTCCTTTTCCTATTCATCATTACCTTGGTCGGGATTGTGATAGTAGGCAATGTTTGGTGTTGGCCACGACACAACACTATAGCACAACTTAGGACATGAAGAAGGGAAACATTTCCTAAAACACCTTATAGCCTCCTATTCATAGTCATGGCACACTTCACAACTATGAATAGAACTCTAATCGACGCAGTATGTTAGAATACACATGCAAAACCCCAATCAAAGAAATGCAAAAAGTCTAGGTTATTTCAAGTAAACTACTTATGGTTCCCACAACCCCAAGTTGTGGATGCTTAGATACTTATAGCCAAGGAAAAATCAACAATAATGCAAATAAATGATATAGTTGAGAGGTTACCCAAAGCAATGAAAAGCATGAACACCTTCAAGTTGAAAATCACAAACTTTGATTAATGGCAAATGAGTACAATGCGGGTTTTCAATTCCCTAAAAGTGGGTCTTCAAATTGAAAGATAAAAATCTACTCTAAACCTTAAAAATGCTCCTAGAATATTTACAAATAGTTGTGAATGTCGGGTCTCTCCCAAAATAAACCCTTACATAAAGTATATATAGTGTTTACAAATTTAACCCTAAAAATTATATAAAAAAGGCAATTAATAGCAGGTATGTTGCACAAGTACGACTTGTAGGGTGAAATACGAGTCATAATCTGTGTCTCGTAGTCAACACTTGGCATTTTTGACTTGACTAATATGACCCACTGTTATGAGTCATTGCTCAGGCTACGACTCTTATACTCCTCTCATAGTCTAGGCCTTCATGTTTTGGTCCAACATTTTGGATCTCTAATTCTTGCTACGAGTCCACCTATACGAGTCGTAGTGCCACTTATCACTCGTAGGATGGGCTTATAGGATTGCTCTCCACTTAGCAGATTTTTGAGTTTTTTGGTCTTTGTTTCTTGCTATGTCACACCTTACGACTCGAAGCTTAGTCTATGACTCATAAGTGAGATCGTATGTCCTATGATTCAGCAAAATCAGCAACTTTTCTTCAAAATTATGCCAACCTAACTTTTCTGCAAAATCAACACAAAAACACATAAAAAACCATATAAAGTCACATTTAGAACTCACAAAATCTCTTGTTTTTGGCATCAAATGTGTTGTATTTTGACAGCACATCAATCACAAGGTAAGATTTTATACAAAATGCAAACTGACAATTTCTATACACCCTCCTAGCAACAAAAGATGCACCAATCGGAGTAAAAACTGCATATGACTCATGCAACAACTTTGACTCAACATGGAACATTTTAGCAACAAAGGAAAGGGTGGCACCCAAATGAATAAAAGCATATACATCAAGATCAAAGATTTTCAACATACTGGTAACAACATCGGGAAACTCACCAACCTCTTGTCTCTCAAGTAGAGCATAGAATCGATTGTGCCTTGGGGAACCACCTCTATCCAAGGGAACCGCATTTGCACCCCGAACCTTGCTACGATTTCTAGGACAATCTATCTTCTTGTGACCAAGCTCCCCACATTCAAAACATTCATTAAAACCCTTCAAACATTGGTCGGTATGACTCTTCCCACATGTAGTACACACATCAATAGGAGACATACCACCAACACCTTGAGTCCTAGTGAAGTCATTGGCAAACCCCCTATTTGTAGCATGAGGAGGCCCTTGGCCTTGATGGAATCGACCACCCCTATGGAGTTTTTCCCCAATACAAGCTCTCTTAACCTTATGGTCCATCCTCTTTCTCAACATTTCTTCTTCCATTTGTATGGTATATGTCATTAACTGAGTAAGGGCTATATCACTAATAAACAAGGCGGACTGGCACTCTTCACTTACCTAATCGGAGACCCTATAACAAACTTATCAATCCTTGACCTAGGCTCGACCACCAAATGAGGAGCATACTTTGAAAGTTGAATAAATTTGAGGGCATACTCCCTCACACTCATACCACCTTGTTTCAAGTTCATAAATTCAATCAACTTTGCCTCCCTAAGCTCAAGAAGGAAGAATCGATTAAGGAAGGCCAATTTGAATTCCTCCCAAAGAACCACATAGCCATTAACCTTCTCACCTTTCCATTGATCAAACCTAATTTGGGCCACCCCTTGAGTTGGTACGCTGCCAACTCTGCCTTCTCATTTGCCCAACGCCTATGATTGACATGATTTTGTAGACTTCATCAATAAACTCTTGTGGATCCTCCTAAAGCTTTCACCCATGAAAAACTGAAGGATTCAACCTCATGAAGTCCCTTAACCTATCTCCTGGGGTAGTAGCATGAGGGGCTTGGGCCCCTTGCTATCGGGGGTTTTGGCTCATCTTCCTCTAGTATTCGACATGATCTAGTATAGCAAAGAACAAGCTCTAGGGGGAATACTTATCACAACACTATAGCACAACTTAGGACATGAAGAAGGGAAACATTTCCTAAAACACCTTATAGCCTCCTATTCATAGTCATGGCACACTTCACAACTATGAATAGAACTCTAATCGACGCAGTATGTTAGAATACAAGGACCTATCAACCTAGTGCTCTGATACCAAGTTTATCATGACCCAAGCCTAGGGCCTAGACGTGACATGGTGAATGGGGAACCCGAAGGTACCCCAAACAAGCATCTCAACTTGTCATTACACATCCTTGGTCGCAAAAGCATACAAAAACATATAGATAGAAAATAGGGAAAATGGGACTAAGGGAAAGCTCGAATAAATGCCATAATCAAGAGTCAAGAGTCAAAGCTCATATATAAATACACAATATGTCCAACAAATACCTCTAAATACATAGATAGAAAAAGGAACCAAAACAAAGTAATCAAGCTCACCCTCATAGTCAAATAGCACATAAGATAATGTCTCAATACGTAGATAAGAGAAAAATGTAAGCCAAAGTCCCCAAAATAGAGGACTCACCAAGAAGCTCAGAATAGCACCATCTAGCCACGTGGAGGAGGATGATCAAGTTAGGCACCGGTTCCTACATGGTGATATCATGTAGGCAAGAGTATGCTTTAGTATGTTTGAATGTACTAAGTATGTGGGATGCAATGGAACAAGACACAAGCTTCATAATCAACATGCATAACAATAGGAAATAGGCATGGTATAGCAATATGTCATGTATAATCAATTCATAAGTAAAACTTGTTTAGGTAATCCATGCTCATATAGAATATCATATGTGAAGATGAGACTAAGCTAGCTTTACAAAGTTTAAATCTAAATCCCTTGGTAGGTTGTTGATGTTGACACCCAATCACCTAGGTGGAGATGAGTATTAACCCTGTTTCTAGGTTGATGATGATGCCACCCCATCACCCTAGTGGAGATGAGTATTAACCCTTATTCTAGGTTAACTAGGCTCTTATCCCCCCGGATCAGCCATTGTCTATGCAATACTTTATATAGGATTCATCGTAAGCTTTAATGCAATACCTCATGTAGGAATAATCATTTACATAATCTTATTTCATCATCATAAATCATTCATATGATATCTCATGCTTTCGACCTTCAATTCCTCAAGAAAACATAACTGGATATTTTATCAAACACCTTAGGGGTGTGTAATGTGGGTAAAAGAGCATACAATTTAGAGATAAAATCATATGGTAAAATCAGTGGTAAAACCTTTAATCAACACCTTGTAACACCCCCAAGAAATTCATATCAAAACCCCTCTTCAAATCTAACCTTAGATCCAAGATTTAAAGCTCAAAACATGCTAAAACAACCATCTTTTCATGAACTAAAATCATTGTGTAGTAAATTTCTCAATATGGAAGGCTCACATGTAAAATCAACTTTAAATCATGTATTATTAAGCAAAAGAGGGTTAAGGCACCATCAGCAAAAGGATCCAATAGTTCAACACCACATACCTTAGGTTTTGTGAAGTTCTTGAAGAAGACTCTAATGGATATTTGAAGCTTGGGTGTGACCCTTGAAGAAATCCTTGAGATTGGCCTTGAGTTTGGGACTTGAATTTAGGGTTAAAAATGAGTGTAAGTGTTTGGGAAAATATTAGGAAATGTTTTGTGTGATATGAGGGTGAAATAAGGCTAAATATAGGTGAAAATATATGTGGGAAAACTTAGGTCAAACACTTAGAAAAATCTTTGTGAACTAGGAAAAGATAGTGCAGAAATAACACCTCTCCGCATCGCGAAGAGGTCGTGGATACCCACTGGAAATTGCACAAAGCAAAATCTCATATTTCTATTCCTTTGCTTTAAATTCGATGTTAGATCCTTGTCACGCTAATTTGGACCCCCTGAATAGGAATGTGATGTCAGATTTTTTAATTTTCAAATGTATTTTTAGATATATGGAAAATAAGATTTCGGGCACTTCTGAGGTACATTTCTGAGAATTTTTTAGGGTCGTTTCAGCATCTCTATGTGGGCTGAAATTATCATTTTGGTGTCTCTCATGTATGTCATTTTGACATTCAGGGACAAATATTCCCAAGGGGGAGAAATTGTAACGACCCCAGAAAGTGTCCTAAAACGTGCCTCGGAAGTGCACAAAATCGTAATTTCCATATATCTCAAAATTTGTGCATGATAATAAAAATTTGACTTTATATTCTTGTTCAGGGGGTCATTTTGAGTGGGAAATGGGTATATCCCCGATTTAATAGAAAAATTATTAGCAATTTTGATTTTCCAAAAATGTAATTTCCTATGGGGTTTACGCGTCCCTTCCGCGACATGTACCAGTGTCAAAACTGGTGCAGATTTTTCACTTCAGTCCAAGACTTTTAAGTCTTGGACCTATGTGTTCCCAAATCTGAAAATACCTTCTCTAATACTCATTCAAACACTTTGCCAAATATTTTAATCCTGAAGTAAAGTCTCAAAACCCCTTTCGAATATTAAGAATTGCACTCAAGCTTCAAGTCTCTATCTCCAATCTTCATCAAGTTCATCTCAAAAGCTATGGTATTTGAGTTTTTTTCATGGGTTCCTTTCGCACAAGATATCCAATCTTCTTTTTACTTAAATTTTCATAATTCAAAGATGATTTACTCATAGATCTTATTTTTTATGAAAATCGCTGCACACTATGTTGGGGTTTATGAAATTGTGATTGTTTTACTATGTTTTGGACTATCAATCTAAGATCTAATGTGATAATTGATGAAGGGTTTTGATGTATATGGCTTGCGGGTGTTACCAAGTATCTATTCAAGGTTTTATGTTGAATTTTTTAGCATGATTTCACTCTTGAATTGTATGATTTTGTACTAGCACTACACACCCTTTAAGTGTTTGATAAAATCTCCGGTTATGGTTTCTTGAGGAATTGAAGGTCCAATACATGACTTATGAGTTGAATAACTATATGATAATGATATAATGATGATATGATGATGAAATAATGATGAATGATGCTAAAGTAAATGTATGTATATGTTGTTCTCAATATAGTGTTGGAATGTGACCATGTCCTACTAAGGGGTTGCACGCCACGTAACCTTGTCAAGGGGTTCGTACCTTAATAACCTATTCGAGGGTTCATTCTCCACACCACGGGTGGTAGTGTGCAATTATCCATCAACCTTGTTGGGGGTTTGCACCCATTAATCTATCGGGGCTTTTGTACTCTAGCACCACAGATGGTAGGGTGTGACGATCTAGCAACCTATTCGCGAGTTTGTACTTTGGCACCATGGGTGGTAGGGTACGATGATCCATAAACCTATTGACGTGGTTTGTACATCAATCACCACAGGTGGTAAGGTGTAACGATCTGCCAATAGTTTAATGGTCTCTTCTTATACATATGTTATGTCCTATGTTATCATGTTTTACTTAAGCATTAACCATACATGCTATATTATTACTCTGCTAGAAATTGATTATCTCTATACATTTTGGCAATGATGTATTAAGACTATCTTTCTTTTGGTTATGTATTGACTATGAGGGTAAGCCCGATTGCTTGTCTTTGCCCCTGCTCTTATCTATGTAGTAGAGATGTTGTTGGACATGTTATGTATCTATGCTTGAACCTTGATTCTCTTGTTTTCTTGATGTTATGATATGGAAGTTTACCCTTAGTCCCAAATTCCCTTGTTTATGCTTTCCTATTATTGTCGTTTTAATTTCTTTCATGACCAAGGATGTCTAATAATATACAATGAGGCTTGTTTGGGGTCCCTTCTGGTTCTTTATTTACCGGTCACATCTAAGCCCTAGGTTTGGGTCATGACATGTAATAAGTGTGAAGGAATATACCCTCAAGTCCACAAGCTCTCCAAGTATGCTCTTATGCTAGTGGTTGACCCTATGCAAGAATGCACAAGTTTATTTCTAGGATCTCTGATTTGGTTGTGCAAGAATGTCATACAACTATGCTTATTTGGGATATAGACATCTCCAAACTGATGATTTTGGCAGAACGAATTGAAGGGGAAAAGCTCAAGGACAAGAGGATGAATAATTCTATGAGGGGTCATTATGATGGTGGGTTCTCCAACTCCAGGGGTGCTGGTTATGGTTGCTTCTAACAAAACCAAGGTTCTAATGCAAGGTTTACCAATACTTGGGTGCCTCCTTCGAAGGCACAGGTTAAAGGTGGACCATTGCCTCCTTGATGTGAAAAGTGTGGAAATACTCACCCCGAGATGTTCTTATGTGATTTGGGTTCTTGCTTTGGGTGTGATTTGACTAGCCACAAGCTTGCATATTGCCCAAAGTGACCAAGAGAAGGTCAGACGACTCAAGGTGATCAAGTCTAACCTAGAGTTCCCCATGGTGGTGGCCCCAGAAACAACAGGTTTTATGCTTTGCATGTTCCACAGGAAGTAGAGAAAGCTCTGGATATTGTGACCGGGATGTTGAAAGTCTTTGAGTTTGATGCTTATGTTATGCTTGATCTGGGTGCAAATTTGTCTTTTGTGATCCCTCTTTTTACTGTTAAGTATGGATTGAGTACTAAAATCTTAAGGGAGCCCTTTTCTGTTTATACTCCCGTTGGTGAATCTATTGTTGCGCAAAGAGTCTATCGGGGTTGTCTTATCTCTGCTTGCATAAAGTTCTTCCATGTTATCTTGTGGAACTTGAGATATTTGATTTTGATATTATTCTCAGGATGGATTGGTTGCATTCTTCATATGCCTCTATAGATTATAGAATGATATGCTGCCAAAATACAGCACTTTTGATGCTCAAAACTTTAAATTTTGTATGTTCTCAATGCGATGTTAGTTATTTTTATGTGTTTTTGTGTTTATGTTTTTAGGTTTATAGGCTCGCCTTGATTTTGGAGAAAATTGCAAAAGTTGCTGAGTTTTGCTGTGATACGAGACCCTTTACGGGCCGTAGATCATACTACGAGCCATAGGGTGGTTTCATGGACAATTCCATTAAGGGGCTATTTTTTGATATTTGTTCTAGGAATATGCAGACGAGCATTAGTCATAGAAGAAAGTTCATGCCCTGAGGATCAGAGACTTGGACTTTTAGGAATTTCATCAAGCAAAACCCCCTTTATGAGTCGTAAACCACTTTATGAGTCGTAGAGGGGTATCATAGAGTTAAAGTCCAAATTTTTAGCAACTGAGTATGAGACACTAATTACGGGCCATGGAATGCAATATAGCTCGTAAAACACATTTCGTATGGCGTGCCAACTACTTTTTCTATTTTGTTTAGGACTTGAATTTTAATTATTATAAATAGGTTTTTTAGGTTATTTTTCAGGAGTTTTTCGCCTAGTACTCAAAGAACTCAATATTTAGGGAGAGAAAATTATAAGATCATATTAGAGAGTCTTTGAGAGCACTTGTGTTTGAATTTTACCTTGAAGCTTGTGATTCTTATTTAAGTTAGATTTGGCTTCTTCTTAATTTTACCATCTAAGTGTTCAATTATGTCTTCTAAATTCATAATTCTTGCATCTACACATAATATGAGTAGGTAAATCCACAACTAGGGTTGTGGGAACCATTAGTAACTAACAAAGTAAAATTGGATAATTCATGATTCTTGAAAAGTGTATATGTGTGTATTAATTAAATCTCTTCATTTTGTATGTTTTCTAGTGGTGGCCAACATTAAAGCCAGCCTAGTGTTACTGACTAGAACAAGGTAGTAATGAATAAGAAAAGAGATTAATTAATAGGATTCAATTGATGTGTTCTTGGCTAATCAACCAAATTGGGCCAAGGGGGTATTGTATTAGGACTAATATGTAAGGGTAGTAATGCACACTATGGAGATGGGCCAAGTTGCATAGTGAAATTCACCTCGCACCTTTGACCAAAAGGGTTGGTTAATATAACTTACCATCCTGCATGTTATACACTAGAAAAAAATTAGGTTATCTGGGGATGCTGAGTTAGGGAATCAAAGGGAACACAATACTCTAGTTTCTCTCCATATTGACTTCTCTCTTGTGATAGTTAGTTTAGGTGTATTTCTCATTGATTATTGCAACCCCCCCCCTTGGGGAAGAAAGTTGGTTAATCATTCAGATTGCAAATTGGTGAAATCTCTTGAGTGTACGTATTCCGAATGGGTTCCACTCTAAGCTTTGTTAGGTTCTATTTCTTGACAACAACCGGTATATCTACTAACAAGGAGGTGTAACTTAGGTGACATCAAGACTTTGGCACTGTTGTAGGGAAATACGGCTAGACTTAGTGAATTCATTAGTAATTCGAGTGTTAATCCTTAGTTTCCTTATTTTGCTTTTATTTGTTGTTTTTGTTTTTTTCAAGGCATAAGTGTAGTGTATCCCCAACACTTGGAGTCAAGGAAATCCCTTAACTATGTTAGACCTAGAGATGTGCAGAACGTTAAGAAGAATGCCCAAGATAATGCTAATAACACTGCCAATGCAGCTCTGAACACAAATAACAATGAGGATGCTAAGAATGAGAACCCACCTCTTCTTGAGGATATTGATCCACAGCCTCATGATTTCAATGCTAATGCTTACCAGTGGAACCAGTACAGGCTGAATCTTGTGGCTATGGGGGTGACTAGAGCTTTTGTATTATCCTCACTATCGGCAAACACAAAATTCAGTCTCAAGTGGGTTACTTCAAATGCTGCAGAATTGTGGGCTATTTGTAGGCTTACCATCAGAGGATCCTCATAACTACCTACACAATGTGGCATTAGTCTACAAGAGGGTGATGAGAACACAAAATCTATCTATGGATGTGGGACTTTATGTCTTCCCATTGTTTCTTACAGGTAATGCAACATTATGGATATCTAAGCTCCTAAGAGTTCGATCATCAGTTGGGTAAACTTGCAAAAGGACTTTTTTGAAAGGTACTTTCCTAGATCGAAGAAGCTCAAGTTGAAAGACCAAATCAACAACTTCGAGCATCTTTCTGGTGATTCAATCGGTACTACTTAAGAGTGGTTCACCAAGTGTCTGAGGAGCATCCCTGACCATAAGATAGTTCATAATGCTTTGGTGGAGATTTTCTACCATGCCCTTGATGAGAACAGTTAGGCCTCTGCTGACACTATCATGGGGGCATGTTTTTGGATCAGCCATTTGTAAGGATCGCAGAGTAAATGGAAAGAGTGCTAAAGACTAATCGTGTATGGGGGCAGCAAGACAGAACATCCAGTAAGAGTTTGTGTGCTATCAGTGTGGGTCTAGAGCTGGCCAAAATTAATGAAGAAATCATGCAGTAGCTTTCTTAGGTTCACACAGTTATAGAGGTGATGATGAACTAGAACCAAGAGAGAGTGAATATTGTGGTTCATCAACCTTTACGTCCACCCATGTATGAGGGGCCATACTATGATTAGGACGCGTGTTTTATTATTGATCATAGGGGGGTTGCTGAACCAACACCCAAGGGTCCAATCAGGAATACTGGCGGCAAGGTCAAGGAAACCAAGGTCAAAACTTTAATAGAGATGGAGCAACAAGGACAACAATAGAGGTTACTATAACAGGAAAAGGGGTCCAAAGAGAGATACAGATAGGGGTCACGGAGAAGGCTTCAGAAAAGGTCCTTCTATGCCACCATATCACCACTGAAACGACTCCAAAAAGTTCCCAAAAATGTGCCTAAGAAGTGCCCAAAATTATAATTTTCATATATCTCAAAATCTGTGTGCGATATCGAAAATCCGACTTCATATTCTTGTTTAGGGGGTCATTTTAAGTGGAAAATGGATCTGACCATCTGTGTGCGATATCGAAAATACAACTTCATAGTTTTGTTTAGGGGGTCAAAATTGGGGGAAAAGGGTCTAACCCCAATTTTAGAGTAAACAATTAGCAATTTTTATTTTTCAAGTGATGATTTTTGGAGAGCTTTTCACGTAACTGGCGCGTCGCGCCAAGGGCGCGCAGATGAAGGAATTTGATTTTTGCGTCCTGTCGATGATGTAGACATATATATTTTTCTGTCCAATTATTTTTCTTGCAAGCCAAGACTTTAAAGTCTTGGGCCTAAGTGTCCCCAAACGTTAAAAAATACACATACTTAACCATTTTTCACCCTCATATCATTCTAAATATTCCCCATTACTCATTCAAGCACTTACCCAAACATTCTACTCCTAAACACAAATCTCAAAACCCTTTCTAGATCTAAGGATTTCCTCTCAAGCTTCAAGTCTTCATCTCAAATCCTCATCAAATTCATCTCCAAAGCTAAGGTATGTGAGTTTCTTTCATGGGTTCCTTTCACCCATGATGCCCAAGCTTTCTTTTCTATCAAATTCATCTCCAAAGCTAAGGAATGTGAGTTTCTTTCATGGGTTCCTTTCACCCATGATGCCCAAGCTTTCTTTTCTTAAAAATTGAATGATTTAAAGTTTATTTACTCATGGGACTTATTTATTATTAAAATCACTGCACACTGTGTTAGGATATATGAAATGGTAACCATTTTACTATATTTGGGGCCATGAATCTAAGGTCTATGGTGAGGATTGATGAAGGATCTTGATGTATATTGTTTGAGAGTGTTACTAAGTATCTGTTGATGGCTTTACACTGATTTTTCTAGCATGATTTTACTCTTGAATTGCATAGTTTTACACTAGTATTATATACACTCTAAGTGTTTGATAAAATGTTCTGTTATGGATTCTTAAGGAATTGAAGGTCCTATGCATATCTTATGAGTTGAATGACTCTATGATGATGAAATGATGATGGAATGATTATAAAAAGGAATTTTTTTGTATGATTATGAATGGAGTGTATATGTATATAATACTATCTCTATATAGTGTTGGGGATGACAAAGCCTAGCTCAGGGGTTTTACGCTCGGGTAACCTATCGAGAGCTTGGTACCTTGGTCACCTAGCTCTGGGGGTGGTAAGCCCAGGTAACCTTGTTGGGGATTGGTACCCATCAACCTTGATAGGGGGTTTGTACTCTGTGAACCTCAGTGGGGCGTTTGTACCCCATCAACCTTATGAAGGGCTTCCTACCTCATCTGCCTATCCAAGAGGGTGGTAGGCCTTGGCTTCCACTATATTGGTAACTCCTTACACACGTATTATGATCTATATAAGCATGGTTTTACTTCAAGCATCATTTGTACATGCCATATTGTTCATATGATATTCATTGCTTATGATTATGCATTTTGTCTATGATACCTACCTCTTGCATTGCATCCTACATACTTAGTACATTCAAATATACCAATATATACTCTATGCCTATATAATGTCACCATGTAGGAACTGATGTACTCCTGATCTTCCTCCTCGACGTGGCTAGTACGACTTCTATCAAGCTTGTTCGTGAGTCCACCATTCCAGGGATGTTACTTATGATCTATTGCTATCTACTTAGACTTTTTCTCTTTCAATTATGTATTGACTATGAGAGTGAGCCTTGTTGCTTTGTTTTGGTCCCTGCTTTTATCTATGTAGTAGAGGTGTTATTGGACGTATTATGTATCTACTCTATGACCTTGACTCTATTGACTCTTGATGTTTATAATATGTAAATTTATCCTTAGTCCCAATTTCCCCTTGTTTACATTTACCTCTTATTGTTTTTCTAATTGCTTTCGCGACCAAGGATGTGCAATGATATTCTATGAGGTTTGTTTGGTTTTTATTCAGGTTCCCCATTCACCGATCAATTTTAGGCCCTAGGCTTGGGTCATAACAAAGGTGGTATCAGAGAACTAGGTTGTTAGATCCTTAAAGTCCAACACACTACATTGATTAGACTCTTATTCATAGTTGTGTTGTGCACCACAACTATGAGTAGGAGGCTATGATGCATTTTAGGAAATGTTTCCCTTCTTCATGTTCTAAGTCATGCTATAAAGTTGAAATAAGTCCCCCAACTAACAATTGTTCTTTGTTATGTAAGATTATGCCTAATACGATGGGAAAACAAGCCTGGACGCCCAAGGAGCAACCAACCAACGAAGAGTTTAAGGATTCACTCACCTTGCTTGTAAAAGTAGTGGCTAATCAAGCCAACCAAGGGGCTTAAGCCTCTCAATCTCCTACACTGGCCTCTTGAGTAAGAGACTTCATAAGAATGAATCCCCTAGAATTCTATGGGTCAAAGGTGAGTGAGGACACCCAATAGTTCATTGATGAGGTCCATAAAATTTTATCCATCATGGGTATAAGGCCAGAGGGTAAAGTAGAGTCAGCGAGCTACTAACTCAAAGGAATAACACAAATATGGTACAACCAATGGATGAAAGAGAAGGGAGTTGGTTCTTCCCGCTTGAACTTAGGGAAGCTAAGTTGGTGGAATTTATGAATTTGAGAAAAAGGTCCATGAGTATGAGGGAGTATGCCCTTATGTTCATCCAACTTTGAAAGTTTAATCCTCACTTGATTATTAACCTAAGGTCGAGAATGAACAAATTTGTTAAGGGTATCTCTGACTTGGTTAGTGAAGAATGGCAGTCTTCCATGTTAATTAGTAACATGGACTTATCATATTTGATGACCTATCTCGAACAAATAGAAGAGGAAAAATTGAGGAAGAGAAGGGGGCATAAGGCCAAGAGGGCCCATTTTGCGGGTAAGTTCCAAAGGAGTAGCCAGTTCCATCAAGGCCAAAGGCCTACACATGCATTTGATAAGAGGGTTGCAAATGATCTTCTAAGGGCCCAAGGTGTAAGGGGTGTGGCTCCTATTGATGTGTGTCCAAAGTGTGGTAAGGGTCATGATGGCCTATGTTTGAGGAATACCGGTGCTTGTTATGGTTAAGGAGAGATGGGGCATAAGGCGATAGATTACCCTCAAAACCACAACAAGGGCAAGGTAGTTCATCCACAAGGTGTTAATATGGTCCCATTGGTGTGAGGTAGCCGAAAGATGATGCCCCAAGGCACACCTGGTTCTATACTTTGCATGGGAAGCTAAGGGTTGATGAAGTCCCCGATGTTATTATCAGTCTGTTGAAAATCTTTGACTTTGTTGTGTATGGATTGATTGATCCAAGTGCCACTCTTTCTTTTATTACCCCTTTTGTTGCCCAAAAGTGCCATGTTGACCCCGAGTTATTGTGTGAGTCATATGAAGTGCCTACTCTAATTGGTGCATCTATTGTTGCTAGAAACTTTTATAAAAGTTATCTTATTTGCATCTTGAATAAAGTGTTGCTAATTTCTAATTTCCAAATAAACCCATCGTTAGGTGGAATAAGTTGATCTCTAAGGGGTGTCTTTACCGTCTTGTAAGGGTTAGGGATGTGGGGCCTAAAGTCCTACCCATAGAGTCAGTTCTGATTGTAAATATATTTCTTGATGTCTTCCCAAATGACCTTCCTAGTGTTTCTCCCAAAAGGAAAAAAGACTTTGGCATAGACCTCCTTCCTGATACTCAACCCATTTCTATTCTCCCTTACCATATGCCCTGGTGGAATTGAAGGAGTTAAAGGAACAATTAAGGGACTTGTTGGAGAAAGGATTTATTAGACCTACCTAATCACCTTGGGGTACTCTGGTGTTGCTTGTGAAAAAGAAGGATGGGTCCGTTAGGATGTGTATTGACTACCGGCAACTAAGTAGGCGCACCAGTGTTGTTTGTGAAAAAGAAGGGTAGGTCCCTTAGAATGTGTATTGACTACCGGTAACTCAATAGGGCGACCATTAAGAATAGGTATCGTCTTCCAAGAATTGATTATTTGTTTGACCAATTGTAAGGGGCTAGCCATTTCTCTAAGATTTATCTTTGGTCCAGGTATCATCAAGTGAAGCTGAGAGAGTGTGATATTCCCAGGATGGCCTTCCAGACTAGATATGGGCATTATGAGTTTGTTGTGATATCTTTTGGGTTGCCCATCCACCGGCCATTTTTATGGACCTAATGAATAGGGTCTTCAAACCCTACCTTGATTCCTTTGTTATGGTCTTCATTTATGACATTTTGACCTATTCTCGTGGTGAGCATAAGCATATGACTCATTTGATGGTTGTGTTGCAAAGATTGAGGGAGGAGAAATTGTATGTAAATTTGAAAAGTGTAAACTTTGGTTGAAGGAGGTGGCTTTCCTAGGGAATGTGGTATTAGGGGATGGTATAATGGTGCACCCTAAGAAGACTAATATGATTAGAAATTAGCCTAGACCATTGACTCCGTCGGACATTATAAGTTTCTTGGGATTAGTGAGCTATTATTAGAGGTTCACGAATTGGTTCTCTTATATTTCTTCCCCTATGACAAAATTGACTCAAAAGAAGGCCAAGTTTGTGTGGTTCGATGAAAATGAAAGGAGTTTCTAAACATTGAAAGACAAGCATATGTCCACTCCTATATTTTCACTACCGGATGGGCTTGAGCGATTTGTGGTGTATTGTGATGCTTCCCAAGTTGGTTTAGGTTGTGTGTTGATCCATAATGGTAAAGTAATAACTTATGCTTCTAGACAACTCATGGTAAATGATAGGAACTACCTTACCCATGATCTAGAGCTAGTCGTCATTCTGTTTGCATTAAAGATTTGGCATCACTACTTGTATGGGTGCATGTTGATGTGTTTATCAATCATAAGAGCCTACAATATATCTTCACTCAAGAGGATCTCAATATAAGGCAAAGGAGATGGTTAGAACTTCTTAAGGACTATAATATGAGTGTGCATTATTATACGAGTAAGTCAAATGTGGTGGCGGATGCCTTGAGTAGGGTGTCCATGGGTACCCTAGCACATGTTGACGGTAGTGAGAAGGAGATGGCTAGGGAGGTGCATCCATTGGCCAGAGTGGGAGTTAGGTTGGAAGAGGATGATAATAGTTGTGTAGTTGTTGTTGATGGTTCTAAGTCTTCTTTGGTTGATAAGGTGATGGAAAAATAAGATGTAGATAGCTTCTTGTTAGAATTAAAGGCCATGTGAAAGAGGGAGAGGTGGAGGTTTTCTCCCAAGGGGGAGATGGCGCCATCAGGTACGAAGGTAGGTTATGTGTACCATGTGATGATAGTTTGATAGAAAGGATCCTCAGTGAGGCCCATAACTCTTCTTATTCTATCCACCCTAGTTCCACCAAAATGTATAGAGACTTGAGGGATGTGTATTAGTGGAGAGGCATAAAGAGGGACATTGCTAAATTTTTGTCCGGTTGTCATACTTGTCAACAAGTCAAAGCCGAACACCAAAGTCCGGGTGGCCTAACCCAAGACATTGTGGTTCTTACTTGGAAGTGAGAAGAGATAAAGATTGATTTTGTGGTTGGGTTGCCCAAGACTAGAAAGGGTTTTGATTACATTTGGGTTGTGCTTGATAGGATGATAAAATCAGCTCACTTTCTATCGGTTAAGACCACATTTGGAGCTAAAGATTATGCAAGGTTGTACATTCATGACTTGGTAAGGTTGCATGGAGTTCCTTTCTCCATCATACTATATTGTGGGGCACAATTCACTTAACACTTTTTGAGGTCCTTCTAAAGGGGTCTTGGTACTAAAGTTAAGCTTTCTACAGCCTAAAGTTAAGCTTTTTATGGCCTTTCACCCTCAAATGGATGGCCAAGCCGGAGAACAATCCAAACCATTGAGGATATGGTTTGAGCATGTATATTGGAGCTTAAAGGTAGTTGGGATGATCATATTCCATTGATTGAATTTGCCTACAACAATAGCTACATTCTTTCATCGGTATGGCTCTTTTTGAGGCTCTCTTTAAGAGACGTTGTAGATCACCGATCGGATGGTTTGAGGTTGGTAAGATAGCTTTGTTGGGACCAGATCTGATTATGGAGGCTCTTGAGAAGGTTAGGATGATTAGGGAAACGTTGAAGATGGCCCAAAGTAGTCAAAAATCCTATGCCGATGTGAGAAAAAGAGACCTTGAATTCAAAGTTAGTGATTGGGTCTACCTAAAGGTTTCAGCCATGAAGGGTGTTGTCCTTTTTTGGTAAAAAGGGCAAGTTGAGCCTAAGATATATTGGTCCTTATGAGGTCATGAGGATGGTTGACAAGGTACCTTATGATTTGAGGTTCCTAGTAGGATGGAATTGGTTCATCCGGTGTTCCATGTGTCCATGTTGAGGAAATGTGTGGCTAATTCGAATGCCATTATGCCTCTTGAAGTTGTGGGTGCTATTCAGGATAATTTGACATATGGAGATATTATGGTTCCGATTTTGGATAGGCAAGTGAAGAGTGTGAAATAAGGAGGTGGCTTCTATTAAGGTCCTTTGGAGAAATCAACAAGTTGAGGTGCTACTTGGGAGGTCGAAATGGACATGCAAAAGTGGTATCCTTACCTTTTCCTCTCCACTCAAGCCTAAGGTATTCATCTAAGTCCTTTATATGATCTCATGTCCTGTGTTCAGCCCTCATGTCCTTGCATATGTTCATATTTAAATTGACAAGTTCATGATGATTCTACACTTATGATGAAGTTTTTAAAATGATGTTTAAGTTCTTTATTGCATCTTTATGTGGGCTGAAATTTTCATGTTTGTGTATCTCGTATATGTCTGTTTGACATTCGGGGATGAATGTTCCCAAGAGGGAGATATTGAAATGAACCCAAAAAGTGCCCAAAAATGTGCCTCGAAAGTGCCTAGAATTGTAATTTCTATATATCTGAAAATTCGTGCACGGTATCGAATATCTGACTTCATATTCTTGTTCAGGGGGTCAAAATAGGGGGAGAAGGGTCTAACCCTAATTTTAGAGTAAATGATTAGCAATTTAAATTTTCAAAGTGATGATTTCCAGAGAGTTTTTCGCACCCCTGGCGCGACGCACCAAGGGCGCACAGATGAAGGAATTTAATTTTTGGGTGTTGTCACGATGCGAACATGTATATTTTTCTATCCAGTTATTTTTATTAAGGTCCATGACTTTGAAGTCTTGGGCCTAAGTGTCTTCAAACGTAAAAATACTCATACTTAACCATTTTCACCCTCATATCATTCTAAATATTTCCCAATACTCATTCAAACACTTCGCCAAATATTTGACTCCTAAACTCAAGCTTCAAATCCATTGCATTGATTTTCCCAATACTCATTCAAACACTTCGCCAAATATTTGACTCCTAAACTCAAGCTTCAAATCTCCATCTCCAAAGTCTTGGACCTAAGTGTCTACAAGCGTAAAAATACTCATACTTAACCATTTTACACCCTCATATCATTCTAAACATTCCCCTATACCCATTCAAACACTTAGCCAAATATTTGACTCCTAAACTCAAGCTTCAAATCTCCATCTCCAAAGTCTTGGGCCTAAGTGTCTCCAAACGTAAAAATACTCATACTAAATCATTTTTCACCCTCATATCATTCTAAATATTTCCCAACACTCATTCAAATAGCCAAATATTTGACTCCTAAACTCAAGCTTCAAATCTCCATCTCTGATCTTCATCAAGTATATCTCCAAAGCTAAGGTATGTGGTTTTCTTTCATGGGTTCCTTTTGCCCATGATGCCCAAGCTTCATTTTCCTAAAAATTACTTGATTTAAAATTGATTTACTCATGGGTCTTGTTTATTATGAAAATTACTACATACTATGTTGGGATTTTTGAAATTGTGCCTGTTTTACTATGTTTGGGGTCATGAATGTAAGGTCTATGGTGAGGAATGATGGAGAGTCTTGATGTATATTGTTTGAGGGTGTTACTAAGTATCTAGTAATGGCTTTACACTGATTTTTCTAGCATGCTTTTACTCTTGAATTGCATATTGATGGTATGAACCATAAAAACCTTGATTGAATGACTATATGATGGTGAAATGATAATGGAAGGATGATGAGAAGGAATTTATGTGTATGATAATTAAAGGAGTTTATATGTATATGATTATATCTCTATATAGTGTTGGGAATGACGAATCCTAGCTCGGGGGGGTGTAGGCCCGGTAACTATCGATGGTTTGGTACCTTGGTTGCCTAGTTTAAGTGGTGGTAGGTCCGGGTAACCTTATTGGGGTTGGTACCCATCAACCTTGATAGGGGGTTTGTACTTTGTCAACCTTGGTGGGGGTTTGCAGTCCATCAACCTCAGTGGGGGGTTTGTACTCCATCAACCTCTTAAAGGGGTTTATACCTCATATGTCTATCCAAGGGGATGGTAGGCCTTTACTTGCACTATAATGGTCACTCCTTGCACTCGTATTATGATCTATATGAACATGGTTTTACTTTAAGCATCATTCATACTTGGTCGCCTAGTTTAAGTGGTGGTAGGTCCAGGTAACCTTGTTGGGGTTGGTACCCATCAACCTTGATAGGGGGTTTGTACTCTATCAACCTCGGTGGGGGTTTGCACTCCATCAACCTCGGTGGGGGGTTTGCACTCCATCAACCTCTTAAAGGGGTTCATACCTTATGTGCGTATCCAAGGGGGTGGTAGGCCTTGACTTGCACTATAATGGTCACTCCTTACACTCGTATTATGATCTATATGAACATAGTTTTACTTCAAGCATCATTCATACATGCCATATTGTTAGTATACCATTCATTGCTTATGATTATGCATTTTGTCTATGATACCTACCTCTTGTTGCATTGCATCATATAGACTTAGCACATTCAAGCGTACTAATGCATACTCTATGGCTACATGATGTCACCATGTAGGAACCAGTGTACCGCTTATCCTCCTCCACGTGGCTAGTACGACTTCTATCAAGGTTGTTGGTGAGTCCTCCATTCCGTGGACATTACTTATGATCTATTGCTATGTATTAAGACTTTCTCTCTTTGACTTATGTATTGACTATGAGGATGAAACCCGGTTGCTTTTTTGGCCCACACTCTTATATATGTAGTAGAGGTGTTGTTGGATATGTTATGTATATTTCTGTGAGCTTGACTCTTGATGTTTATGATATGAAAGTTATCCTTAATCCCAATTTCCCCTAGTTTACTTATATCTCTTATTGTCATTCTAATTGCTTCTGCGACTAAGGATGTGTAATGATATGCTTTGAGACTTGTTTGGGGTTCCTACGGGTTGCCCGTTGGGACAATTTAAATTGATGTAAGATTGAAAATTGCAAAAAATGAATTTGCTAGATAAGCCTAGGGCTTAGACGTTACTGCTGAATGGGAAACGTAAAGGAACCGCAAACAAGCCTCATAGCATATCATTACACATTCTTTATTGCAGAAGCAATTAGAATGACAATAAGAGAAAAATGTAAACAAGGGGAAATTGGGACTAAGGATAAACTCGCATATCATAAACATCAAGAGTCAATAGAGTCAAACTCATTGCATTGATACATAATATGTCCAACAACACCTCTACTACATAGATAAGAGCGGGGGCCAAGATAAAGGAACTGAGCTCACCCTCATAGTCAATACATAAGTCAGAGAGAGAAAGTCTTAATACATAGCAATAGATCATAAGTAACATTCCCGGAATGGAGGACTCACCAACAAGATTGATAGAAGTCATACAAGCCACGTGGAGGAGGATGATCAAGCGGTACACCAATTTATACATGATGACATCATGTAGGCATAGAGTATGCATTACTTTGTTTGAATGTAATAAGTATGTAGGATGTAATCCAATAGGAGGTAGGTATCATAGACAAAATGCATAATCATAATCAATGAATAAAATACTAACAATATGGCATGTATGGATGATGCTTAAAGTAAAACCATGTTTTTATAGATCATATTTTGAGTTTAAGGAGTGACTATTATAGTGTAATCAAAGGTCTACCACCCCTTTAGATAGGCGCATGAGGTAAGAACCCCTTCATGAAGTTGATGGAGCACAAACCCCCCACCGAGGTTGATGGAGTACAAACCCTCCACCGAGGTTGATAGAGTACAAACCCCCCATTAAGGTTGATGGGTACCAACCTCTTACAAGGTTACCCGAGCCTATAACTCCCCGAGCTAGGTGACCAAGGTACCAACCCCTCGATAGGTTATCCGGGCGTACAACCCCCAGAGCTAGGCTTGGTCATCCCCAACACTATACAGAGATAATATTATATATATAAGCACTCCTTTCATTATCTTACATATGCATTCATTTTCATCGTCATATAGTCATTCAACTCGTAAGACATGCATAGGACCTTTAATTCCTCAAGAATCCATAACCGAATATTTTAACAAAAACTTAGAGGGTGTGTAATGCTAGTATAAAACCATGCAATTTAAGAGTGAAATAATTCTAGAAAAATTAATGTAAAGACATCATCAGATACTTAGTAACACCTTCAAACAACATACCTCAAGACCCATTCATCAATCCTCACCATAGACCTTAGATTCATGGCCCCAAACATAGCAAAGCAGTCACAATATCATAAGTCCCAACAAAGTGTGAAGTGATTTTCATAATAAATAAGATGAATGAGTAAATCAACTTTAAATCATGAAATTTTTAAGAAAAGGAAGCTTGGGCATCATTGGTGAAAGGAACCCATGAAAGAAACTCATATACTTCAGCTTTGGAGATGGACTTGATGAAGATTAAAGATAGAGACTAGAAGCTTGAGTGGAAATCCTTAGATCTGGAGAGGGTTTTGAGACTTGAGTTTAGGAGTAAAATATTTGCCTAAGTGTTTGAAAGAGTATTGGGGAATGTTTAGAATGATATGAGGGTGATGAATGGCTAAGTATAGGTATATTCACATTTGGGGACACTTAGGCCCAAGACTTAAATGCCTTGGACCGCAAGAAAAATAATTGGGCAAAATTTACACACGTCCACATCTTCTCTGCGATGCAGACCTATCACGGATGCTAAATTTACACATGTCCGTGATGGAGGCGCATCGTGGTACCATCACGAACAGAAACTAGATAAGCAAAATTGTTAATTGTTTGCTCTAAAATCATGGTTAGACCTATTTTGCATTTAAAATGACCCCTTGATGAAGAATATGAAGTTGAATTTTTGATATCACACACGGATTTTGAGATAAATAGAAATTCTAGTTCTACACACTTCTAAGGCATATTTTTGAGGCATTTTTTTGGGTCATTTCAGGAGAAGATGTCAGGATATGCTAAGTACATGAAGGACTTGGTCATTAAATAGCGCACTGTGAGTCAATAGCTCTCCCAAGAGCTTCAACATTGTCGTACTATTGCTACAAGGTCCTTGGTTCAAAAGCGATAAGATCCAGGTGCTTTAACCATACTGTGCACCATCGGAGATGTGGAGTTTGCAATGGCATTATGTCATCTAGGTGGCAGCATTAATCTAATGGCCCTTGCTGTCTACAAAATTCTTGGATTAGGAACCCCTACTCAAACTAACATGTAGTTGTTGATGGCGGATCACACTGTAAAGAAGCCTGTGGGGATATTGTATGATGTACTGGTCAAAGTCAAAAAGTTCATATTCCCTATAGACTTTATGATCCTAGATTACGATTCATAGATTAATTATGGGTTATGAATAGGGCTCATGGACCCCAGGTAAGTTTTTGAAAAATTTTGCTAAGTGTGGGGTCTCTACGACAAACTTTACAAACCGTAAAATACTTTATGACTCATAGACTAGTCCATGAAACCTAGTCTTGAAACCTAGGGTTTGGATGTTCTACGAAACCAATGAGTCATAAAACACTCTACAGCCCATAATCAAAGTTTCGTAGAGTCCAGGCCCATTAACTTTTTTCAATTGATCCGTTCAAGGTATAAAAAATGTGGTCAAATTATTTTTCCCCATTCTTGACCTAAATTACAAAATTGACCCAACGAACACCCCCTCAAGAAACCGACCACCGACGGCCACCGTACATCCATTTTTCAGCAAGATTCTAGTAGCCTAGGGTTTTGTTCCTAGTCACCTCCTTCATCTTCTTCAACATAATCTCAAATCTTGGTAAGTTATTAGGTAAAATTAAAACCTTTAATTTGCCTTGTTTTGGATGATTGATTTGGAAATTATGTGGGGAATGGTGTTTAGACTTGAAATCCATGATTAATTTTAATTTGTTTTAGTTAAAATTAGGTTACCCATGTTTGAATCATTGACTAAGTTTGGAATTGGGTACTTTGGCCTTATGTGCATGTTTTGGATAGGTATGTGTACCTAATGAGTCATTCACCCTGTGTGATTGAATGATTGTGTTTGTGAATTGGTAGGTGATGATATAAGTGCATGATCTTGTTGAAATCAATCATAGGTTGTTGGAATTGTAGGATAAAGTATGCATGATCACTATTGATGGGGTGTATATGTATTGAACATGTTGGGGGTAATTATTGTGTTGTGGAAATCATGTGATTGCATGCATTTTTGTTTCAATACTGGTAATTTGTATGTTGAAAAAGTCTTTTTGGGGTCCGTTTGATGAGCTTAGAAACTTAGGTGACTGAGTTTTCTTGTCCAAGAGTGATTTTTAAGGCCTGTGTATTGTTCCACGAGTCATAGTTTCCTTTCATGTAAGATTCTAGAAAATTGAGGTTTCTAAGTATCCATTAGACGAGACCTTCTAAGAGTTATAAAACACTATATGTCTCGTAGATAGGTATCATAGATCCCTGGCTGGAATAAATTACTCACTAGAGATCTCTACTATCCAATCTATGACTTATAAACCATTTACGAGTCATGTCTGGTCATTTAGAATTTTCCAGTAGAAAAAATTGTTTGAACCATTATTACAAAAGCTCTTTACGACTCATAGTATCCACTATAACCCGTAAAGGTGCTTTCGTAAAACCCTTCTGCAACTTAACTCGGCTAATTTTTTTGCATTCCAATTTTGAATTGTGGGGCTAACCATGGTGCGTATGTGTTTGTGTTTCAAGTACTATGGCCCCAAAATCCAAATGCAACAAGATCTAGGTCCTACAGAGAAAGCTCAGAGATGAGCCTTCGAATGATGAGTAGGCCACTCAACTAAGTAGCTCACTACAGGTGCTGGATGTCAGACTGGACCCAGAGGCAGCTAAACCATAGACTAGAGCCGCTACCAGAGCTAGGTAGACTAGAGCCGCTGCTAGAGCTGGGTGCTCACACTCCTCAGTCTGAGGAGCGAGTCAACAATGAGAGTGGCTTACCGCAGATAACTCTATCCACAGAGGAGTCCAGCTCTGAGGACAGGTCAGAGATAGAGTCCTTCGTCGCACCCCGATCATCACCATCTACACTGAATACCTTCAATAGTAGGTAGTGTGTCGAGGGCATAGAGGAGATATATGTGGAGGGTGTGCCACCGACAAAGTGGGGCAAGCCAACCAGATCCATCTATAAGGATCCCTGAATCATATCAGGCAAACTTGATAGTGTCCCTGGTCTCTAGGACATGATAACTTGGTATTGGGTTCAACAGCTCACACATGCACTTGGATGATATCCTTGACCATTGTGAGGGTGTTTTATGCCTTATAAGTAGCCACTATCCATATTACTCTTCTCAAGGGGAAGAAGCCCCTCACTCAGCCTAGATAGATCTAGATGAGAGTGAAGGACCAGTAGGTGGATATATCAGAGACCACCATCTACTGAATACTATTTGGTCTTGAGTTTCCTGCCACCCAGATCCACCACAGAGTTTGACTATAGGTTGGGGCAGATGAGGGAACCACTTGTGATGAAAGATCAAAAGGGATGAACCACTTTGATGAGATAGGTGGTTAGGTATATTACTGAGCAAGGTCTAGAACATGCATGGGTCGTCACTCACTCGGAGCCTATCGTAAATGCTTCACTTAGTTTTCTCACCAAATTTTGGTGGACGATTGTTCGCTCACACATCTGGCTGACACCTACTGATAACACACTCATGTCGGAGCATACAGTTTTGTTTGCCAGTATATTAGCTGGCTATATATTGACTGGGCCCACCTTATCGCTGAGTAGATTCATGACAGTGCACTAAAGAGGTCCATGTCCATTTAATATCCTTGCTTGATCTACAAGCTCTGCCTAGAGTCAATGGTGGAGATATTACACTAGCTGGAGGATTGAGGCCTAGCGCAAATTGGATCCAAGCCTGATCAAGGATGAAGAGAACCCAGTGGCACTCTGGCGAGAACAGCCTCCACTTATGCCTGGGATATTCGCCCCAGCGCCACCACCTGAGGGTTCAAAGATTACCACTACTGCTGCTGCTACTGCTACTGAGGAGAGGCCCCCACAGGCAGTTGAGAAGAGGGGCCCAGTACTACTGTTCTTGCACCACAGGCCATGACTTCCCAGGATTCCACCACAGGTATCGTCTACGTGTCTGTGGTATCTATACCAGCCATGGCGCAGAGGATATCACATGTTGAGTCATAGTTCACTCAGCTTGTTCATCAAACCAGGACATGGGTTTGCCAAGCCATTTCAGACTCGAAAGTTCAAATGCAGTCATTCGCAGTTGCTACTATTTAGAACTATATCTTTATCGTGGATACCCACATTGACACCTTCGAGGAGAGGGTACAGCATAGACTGGGCAAGACCCAGCCTTTAGATTTGTCAGTTATGTAGATGAAGATCCAGCAGCTCTGACCTGATATGACGGCAACACTCGAAGCACCGATTGTACTACCAGCGACTACACCTCCAGTACCGATGGTTGATTTATTTGCTCCTCATAAGCCTATCCAGTCTTCCCATGGAAGATACCCCTCATAGAGAATGATGATCCAGATGAGAGACGTATACATGCGAGGTTCACAGAAGAGGAGGAGCTCGAGCTTATCTTAAAGAGATCGAGACATGACGAGGAGATCTAACGAGCTCGAGAATTGGACTAGGTGAGGGGTGATGGCCCCTTCGAATAGAGTACTACTACTGAGTAAACCACCCGGTCGGAGGAAGGTGGCCAAACTTAACCACACACAGGCACTTAGACACCCAAGTATGCTTTTTGACCCCTTATAAGTTATTTCATTATGATATTGTGCATTGGTATCACAACCCAAGCCTAGGGCCTAGACATGACACGGCAAATGGGGAACCCAAAAGGACTCCAATCAAGCCTCTTACTCATATCATTACACATCCTTGGTCGCGGAAGCAATAAAATAACAACAATAGATAGAAAATAGGGTAATACGGGGCTAAGGGGCATCTTTCATATCATACAACATCAAAAGAGTCAAAGAGAGTCATGTTTATAGCATCATTACATATCTTGTCCAACAACACCTCTAAACATAGAACGTAATGGGTCCAAGACAAGAAACCTGGCTCACCCTCATAGTTAAAGCATATAATAAAGGAAAGAGAGTCTTTATACATAGCATTAGATCATAGACACTGTCCCCGAAATTGAGGACTCACCAACTTGCTTTGTAGAGAAAATGTACAAACAATGTAGAATAGGAGGATGATCAAGTTGAGCTTCGGTTCCTAGATGCTAATATCATGTAGGCATAAAGTATGTTTTAGTATTTCAGAATGTACTAATTATGTAGTATGCAATGCAACAGGAGATAGGCAACATAATTGAAATGCATATTTAGACATAAATGAGCATATAGCAATATGGCATGCATGAATGATACTTGTAGTAAAACATGCTTACATAGAACATTCCACATGTGTAGTAAGAGATCAACATCATAGAGATCAAGGCCTACCAGCCCCTTGATGAGGTGATTGAGGTATAAACCCCCCAATATGGTTACACGGGCCTACCACCACCCGAGCGAGGCGACTGAGGTACAAACCCCCCAAATTGGTTGCATGGGCCTACTATCTCCTAAGCAAGGCAATTGAGGTACAAACCCCCCAACATGGTTTCATGGGACTACTACCTCCTGCGCGAGTCAATTGAGGTACAAACTGCCCAACATGGTTGTTCGGGCCTACCACCCCCCAAACGAGGCATGGTCAACTTGTAAGACTATAGATACTATTCATGAAATCAATACATATATATTTGTTTCATCATCATAAAGTCATACAAGTCATAGGTCATGTAATGGATCATCATTAGTTGAAGAACCCTAAACCAGAAATTTTATCGAAATCTTGGTGGGTGTGTAGTGTTAGGGTAAGACCATGCAGTTAAAGGGTTAAATCATGCAAGAAATCTTTAAGTAAATCAACCCACAAACACTTGGTAGTACCACCTTGCAAAGTAAATCGTTCATCAAATCTCAAGATAGATCAAAGAGTCATAGCTCAAAACATGCTTAAACAGTCACATTTTTGTAAAACCCCAACATAGTTCATAGTCAAATTCATAATAGAAGACCCTATTCATAGCTCAAAACATGCATAAATAGTCACACTTTTACAAAACCCCAACATAGTTCATAGTCAAATTCATAATAGAAGACCCATAAGTAAATTCAACTTAGAAACATGTAATTTAGGTAAAAAGAAAACTTGGGCACCATAGGAGAAAGGACCCAATGCTTGAAACCTACATACCTTAACTTTGGAGAATTCCTTAATGAAGATTGGAAATGGGGACTTGAAGCTTGAGTGAAATCCTTAAGATCCGGAATGAGTTTTGGCACTTGAATTTTGGGTGAAATATTTGTCTAAGTGTTTGAGAGAATATTGGGGAATGTCTCATATTATATGAAGATGAAATATGTCTAAGTATAAGTATTTTCACACATAGGAAGATTTAGGCCCATGACCCAAAAGTCTTAGATCGAAATGAAAAATTGGAAAAAAAAAACACAGTGGCACATTGTGGCCGCGTCGCGCCAGGGACGTGCACTGCTCTTTGGAAATCGCATTTTGCTATTTTTGAATTTTGATACGGTTGTCTAAAATTGGGATTAGATCTATTTCCCACTCAATTTTGCTCCTTGATCAAGAATATAAAGTTGAATTTTTGATATCACGCACGGATTTTGAGATATATGAAAATTATGATTCTGGGCAATTTCGAGGCATATTTTCAGGTACTTTTTGGGATCGTTTAAATATCTCCCCCTTTGGAAAATTTGTTGTCGAATGTCAAAGAAGCATACATAAGAAGAGTAATCATGAAGAAATCAACCCCAACAAGAATGCAATAATGCACTTAAACATCATTTCAAAAATCTC
>DF359752.1:49282-60817 GCA_000787875.1 Solanum virginianum
CTATTTGTCACTACCTTCGTTGGGATCGTGGTAGTAGGCTGGGTTTGGTGTTGGCCATAACCAAACAACGTTAACAATGAAGGGAAATAGACAATACATGCAAAACCTAAAACATAGAAATGCACAATATCTAGGTTATTTCATGTCAACTACCCATGATTCCCATAATTCCAAATTGTTGTTGCTTAGCTACTCATGGCTAAGATAAAATACACAAATATGCAAGTAAAAGGAATAGTTGAGAATTTTACCAACTCCAAGTAAAGTGGAGACACCCAAATTACAATCCTATAAGCTTGATAAATTCCAAAGTGTGTAGCACAAGATTAGCAATTCCCCAAAAATGGGTTTCGAAGAGAAAATACTAATCTAAGATTGGAACCCTAAAAATATTCTTGAGAGAATATTTTAGTGCTCAAGAACAAGTCTAAAAAAATTTAGAAGTGTCAACTCTCCTAAAATGAAACCCTACTTAAACTATTTATAGTGTACAAGTTATAACCCTAAAAATAATACAAAAAAGACAGCTGGTATCAGGGACATCTCGCAGATACGACTCATAGGGCAGCCTAAAAGTCGTAGTTAGGGTCTCATATCAGGGTCTTGGCATTTTGGACCTCACTGGTATGACCTATTGGTACGAGTCGTAGCTTAGATTATGACTCATACGCTGGTCTCATAGCATTGGTCTTCAGCTTCTTAGTCCAGCATTTTGGCTTTCTGATTATTGCTATGGTTCCACCTATATGAGTTGTCATATGACATACGACTTGTAGGGTGGCCTTGTAGGAGTAAACTATTTCTAAACTTTTAGTATCTATTTCCTACTACGACACGTCCTACGACTCGTAGGATGACTCATATGGTTTATGATTCAGCAAAATCTATAACTTTTCCTCCAAATCATGCCAACCTAACTTTTCTGCAATATCAACACAAAAACACATAAAAATTATAAAAAGTCGCTTTAAGAACTCAAAAAATCCCTTGTTTTAGGCATCAAATGTGTTGTATTTTGACAACACATCAACACCCTCAATTTAGAATTGTTGCTTATCCTCAAGTGATGACTCGATCTACATACACAAAGAGAAATACATAACAACTATACTACGGGCATATAGATCATTTCTTAGGTTTAGGTACCCCCTATCTTTTCAAAATAGGATTTCAAGGCTATTCAGCAAGACAATGACATAATGAGATACCTGGCAATTCAATTATGATAAGCTAAGGAGCATCAACCTTCCACAATCACTGGTGCTGTCATATGCTAATTAAGTAGTGCAAATGCCCTCACTAGAAAGAAATCCCATACACTCACTCAAAAGCATTCGGGATCAAGGACTGAGGAAACATTCTTACTCTCACAATTGAAATCCATGCATAATGACTGACACCATAACCTTTCCCTTGTACTCATCTTTAGGCTTGGTGACAAAGTGGATTTGGATCACTTTAGGACTTAAGAGCTTGTAACATAGGTTCAGCGTGCTTTGGAATGGCATTTTAGGCATTTAGTGACTAAAAGCTATCATTGAACCATGCTCACCAACACTTTTACCTTCAAAACTCATCCAATTTTACTAATTCCTCCTTATTCCCCCAATTCAAAATTTATTGTAGGCTTTTCGTTCAATTTTTCAGCTGTGCCTCAATTTCAAACTCATATTTGCACATCCTTTTAGATCAAGGCATTCTTTCTTTTCCTTTTCTTTACCCAACTCATGATTAATCATTTTCTTTGTTTTCACCCTAACTAACCACCTCATTTTGTTACTTTACCACAATAAGGGCCACCCTCAACTTAGGCTTTTAGCCTAAGGTAAAGTACACAATATCCATACCTTTAACTAGGGCCACCAATGCAAGCACCCTCAACTTAGACTTTTAGACTCAATCAAGGTTCACATGTTCCAGGATAGATCAGGGCCAATATCAGGGTATTTCATCAAATTAGGTTAACTCAGCAAGGTGTCAAGAAAGAATGAGTACATGAAAAGCTCAAACATTCAAAACAAGGGATTAACTAGACTATTTGGTAGGCAATTTAGGCAAAAGTTGGCTTTCTATCAGAACAAAGGGCTAAGATCACTTCCAAATCAACTATGTCACTTCACCAAGCTTATAGTACGAGGGTAAGTTCTTAGTCCATACATAATACATGAATGTATCAAAATAAGCTCACAACCCGCATGGCATTGCACTCACAATCAAGTATAGACTCACAGGTTATGCTTCAAGCTTCAGCTTACGCTCATAATATCAAAACAATCATTGCCAAACACTCAAAATGTATAAGTGCCTCACTAACCATAATCCAAAAAAAAAATTTAGGGTGCCCAATTTTTATCAAAACTTAAAGAACTATATATATGCCAATAAGTAACAATACTATGCATTAACAATTTATCTACACATCCTAAAACATGTCATTTCAACAAGAATTTAAACATTCATAAGGAAAAAGAATCATAGCAAGAAAACCTTGAGACCAAAAATAGGGGAATTTATGGATCTGAGGCTACTTGGACTTCACCTTAATCCATAACTTCCACCACCCCACCAACAATAGAATACTTTGCCCTCAAAGTAGAAACACAAGCTAAAACAAGAATAAGAGAACATAACGAAGATATATACATTCAAAACCAACAATTAAACTTAAAAACAACATCCAAAACTAAACATAAAAACATCATCCAACGAAAAAAAACATTTAAAAACCAACAGAAAATTAAAAATTACCTGAAAATAGGAACAAAGTATCCAAATATCAAAGTAAGAGCTGGGGTCAAGAAAGATCAAACATCTTGGTGCTCATGCACCAGTTTCTGGCTAGTCAAGGGGGTCTAGTATCTGGCTCTCCACCTCAGCTACCTGCTCCCCTCTCTCCATCTAAACAACAGCTAGCCATCACGACTCCACCAACACCTCCTCAGGTATGGGCTCATCATCATCGGGTCACAGCCTCTTTGGGGTTGCATCTAGATCATCGTGCTCAAGAAGCCTCTTCCAGCAGGTGTCAAGAGAGTCGATAAGCCAAGCAAAGACATCATCACTCACCAGGGTCACCTACGAGACTGAAGCAGAGGCTGCCAACAACTATAGTAAGTCAGCCTTGAACCAGGCCAACTCCTCAGTCACTACACTAGTGTCGACAGGCATAGCACCCTCAAGCCTCTACTAGATTCTAGCCTCGAACGAATCAACCCATGTAGCAACCGACCAGACCCTATCATTAACTATATTTTGGGTGTATGCCCGCATCCACTCCTCAGCATTTTTGATGGTCTGATAAATTGAAGACGGAACCTGAGTTGACAACTCGCAGAGTCTGCCCTTTACTACAGCCACCCTATGTGATAAAGATTGAAAAGCAATAGTAGAGAAAAGAGGGTCAACCTATAAAGCAGTTGTTGCTGGTGCTAGAGTGTTGTGGAGGGTGTAAACTTGATCTTAGTTGCTAGTATAATATCTGCAGCAGCCAGAGTAGTGCCTGTAGGAGCTGGAGCCTGAGGATCTACCGAGAAAGGCTCTGTGATAGGAGGAGCTGGTCGTGGCAAGTCCACCGGGATCTCATCAACCTTTATCAGGCTGGGATTTTAGTGCGTGTAGCCTCTACATTAGGGTCCCAATGTGGGTCGATGGGAACACCTACTACACTATATAGTCAATGCATAAGAACTTGAAATGGCAGTAAGGTGTTTGTCTGTTCTGTAGCCTCGTGGATCTACTCCGATATAATCTAGGCCTAATTAATAGAATAACTAGCTAGGATGCTGGCCAATAATATATCCCTCTCAAGGGTGATCACATTATCTGTGAAAGATGGCCTGATATGCTAGCGGATAATGGACCACCAAAATATGGCCAGGAATGACAAGTGTGACTTCACAATTGAGTCCGCATGGTTTGTGATCCATGTAGGCTCCACACTTGAATCGCAGATCTGACTCGCTATCCACTGTAACAACTCCATCCTAACCCCAATATCATTCCTAGTAACCACTTCTCTCATCTTATAAATGTGACTATCATACTCAGCGGTCGAATGGGGTGCTCTATAGATGGGCCCAAATTGTACTCGGCGGATTGTCTCCTCCAAGATGTCTACCTTCCTCCCCTTGAGTGGCACCACTCATAGCCTCAGCTGATTGATTGGCTTCTTATTCTTTTGCAGTCCCCGGCAAAGTGTAGCAAGGTATGCAGCATAGAACTCATGAACTACCAAAGGGGAATATTTGCCCAGCTGCTACATTATCAAAACGAAGTCCGTGCTTATCTAATCCTGCATCCAAGTCAGATATTCTATCTAACCACATTGTGCTCAACCTAGACTCCTCATGAAATTACCGGATCAGCTTGCCCTACCCCTTGTTATAAATTTCTTTCATTCCAGGGATATACCATCTTGTGTTTCGAGGGTCAACAGAGGTGGTAGTGTAAGCAGAATCAGCTGGCTGTGTAGGAATATCCTCTTCTTCCTGAGCCTGAGTCATCTCAAGAGAAACAACATCCAGAGTGAAGTCATTATCATCTGTCTCAGTTTCCTCTTCCTCCTCATCAGACTGGGATAGCCTGTCCACTTCCATTGGTATTCTGGTTAGGTTAGAGTGTCTGTACATCTCTTCAACAGATTGCTCATCGTCAAAGGGCTCCTCTCTTAGGCAATGGCATGTAACAAAAGTATCATCCCATTATCCTCTTGAAGTTATTCTTTCTGCAAGCATGTTAAAGCATAAGTGCCAAAATGTCATATGTTAACTAATGAGTAACAAATGAAATAACTACTTAGGAACATTACAAGGACTAAAGTAAAAACAAACAGAACTAGGCACAAGGTTGCACAAATGAGATGAAAGTGTGACTCATAGGGTGACATGTGAGTCGTAATTCAGCATCATAGAACCAATATGAAAGATAAAAAGCATTCTGGAATCTGCTATGAGGTAGAGGTATGACTTGTAGGGTTACCTACGAGTCGTAGCCCTGGCTCGTATCCTAGTTCAGAGAATTTAGAGCAGGGTCACGAGGTCAACATTACAACTCGTAACAAGGGCTAGGAGTCATAGTTGTTTTTAATATGGAAATGATAAGGCACCCTATATGATTGTTGCCTTCTACGAGGGTCACTACGACTCGTAAGTCAAATTATGACTCGTAGTGAGTCCTGATAGCACAAAATAGAGAACATATGAGGCATCTCTACTTTTCCATAAAGACCAAAAATAAAGCAAGCAAGCATGGAAATTTAAAACACAAAGGGCCTGGACTACTTATGCAACAAATCTAAGCATTCTTCATAATCGGTGATCACAAAACAAGGCAGTAATTAATCCCTAACATTTCTAAATCCTTTCAAAATTACCAATATCATCACCTCTTTTAAAAGAAAACAAATGTAACACCCCTCAACACATAATTTAACCCCCTATATGATCTTCGAATGATAATGACTAACAAAACATGAAGCAAGCACAAGATCATCATAATCCCAAACAAGGACAGAACCCAATACTCAACCTTTTACAAGAATTCAAGTACTTTCATTTCACAATCTTCTCACTAACATGATAAGTTTCTCGAGATGATTCTACTAGAAAATTCATCCACACATTCATCAGGCTAGATTGCATCTAAAGATGAACCAAATTTAACCACGAAAACTTACCAGACGGATGTATCAATGATTAGAAGAGAGTAAGCAGAGTTTTTGCTGCACACTTTCTTTGTTGGGGATTTTTTTTATATGTCCTGGAAAGAAAAACAACCAAACAAACAAAAGTAATATACAAGAGAATCTAGTAATTAATACTCGAACTAACTAATAGTGAAATCAAGTAAAGAACCTAGTTGTCTTCCCCGGCAATGGCACCATAATTTTTTATGATGGTCATGCTCCAATAAGAAAGTAGTCACTATCAGTAATTAACCTAAATAAGGTTAAGGTCAAATCCATAGGAAATACAGGGCTTGACTACGAGAATTTACCACTAATCATTTCTGATATTTATACCTACAATCTCTAGATGTAGGGGGTTTGTGATTCAAAAGAAAAGATAAAATAAACACTAATTAAAAAGAGAGAAAACACTAAGATTTGGGAACAACTTGGAAATTGAGTTCCCCATGGTTCATTGACTCAAATTCCCTAGATAACATAACTCAATGTGTGAATCGCATATAAAATAAAAGTGCAAGCAAAAGGCATAGATGAGAATTTTACCAACTCCAATGAATGTGAAGACACCCAAATTGCAAACCTAGAAGCTTGATATATTCCAAAGTGTGTAGCACAAGATTTGCAATTCCCCAAAAATAGGTTTTCAAAGAGAAAATACTAATCTAAGATTGGAGCCCTAAAACTGTTCTTGAGAGAATATAAGAACAAGACTAAAAAAATTCACAAGTGTCAACTCTCTTAAAATGAAATCCTACTTAAACTATTTATGGTGTACAAGTTATAACCCTAAAAATAATGTAGAATAGACAGTTGGCATCTGGCACGTCTCACAGATACGACTTGTAGGGTTGCCCACGAGTCGTAGTCAGGGTCTCGTATCAAGTTCTTGGCATTTTGGACCTCGCTGGTATGACCTACTAGTACGAGTCATAGCTTGGACTATGAATGGTATGCTGGTTTGATAGCCTTGGTCTTCAGCTTCTTCGTCCAATAGTTTGGCTCTCTGATTATTGCTACGATCCTACCTATATGAGTCATCTTATGACATACGACTTGTAGGGTGGCCTCATAGGAGTGACCCTCACTAGATAGATTTCTGAACTTTTGGTCTCTATTTCCTGCTACGACCTGTCCTATGACTCGCAGCTTGGCCTATGACTCATATGGCCTATGCTTTAGCAAAATCTGCAACTTTTCTTCCAAATCATGCAAACCTAACTTTTCTGTAATATCAATACAAAAACATATAAAATCTATAAAAAGTGACCTTAAGAACTCACAAAACCCCTTTTAGGCATCAAATGTGCAGTATTTTGACAGCACAACAGTTGGTAAGCCGCTAACTCTGCCTTCTCTTCCGTCCTCACACCCATGATAGCCAACACTTTGTATACCTCACAAATAAATTCTTGAGGGTTCTCATCCACCTTAGATCTATTGAACTCTTGTAGGTTTATTCTTATAAAGTCCCTCACCCGAGATGCCGAAATAGGAGCATAAGGGGCTTGGGCCCCTTGATTGACTTGATTAGCCATAACTTAAGCTAACAAGGTGAGAGCATCCTAGATCTCTCAATAAGCCAGTTGTTCCTTGAGTGTATGGGCTCTTCTTCCTCTATTTTTAGGCATGATATAGCATATCAAAAAACAATCGTTACGGGGAAACATTACCTTAATCTCTATAGCATGACATAGAGTAAGAAGAAGGGAAACATTTCCTAAAATGTCTCATAGCCTCTTACCCATAGTTATGGTGCACAACACAACTATGAATAACACTCTAATCAACGTGATGTGTTAGATATCGAGGACCATTAACGACCTAGTACTTGGATACCAAGTTTGTCAGGATCCAAGCCTAGGGCCTAGACATGACACAGTGAATGGGGAAACCAAAGGGATACCAATCAAGCCTATTACTCATATCCTTACACATCCTTGGTCGTAAAAGCAATAAAATGACAACAATAGATAGAAAATAGGCTAATACGGGGCTAAGGGACATCTTTTATATCATAAAACATCAAAAGAATCAAAGAGAGATAAGCTTATAGCATCATTATATATCTTGTCCAACAATACCTCAAAACATAGAACTTAGCGGGGGCCAAGACTACCAACCGGGCTCACCCTCATAGTCAAAGCATATAATAAAGGAAAGAGAGTCTTTATACATAGCATAAGATCAAAGACATTATCCCCGAAATTGAGGACTCACCAACTTGCTTTGTGGAGAAATCGTACTAGCCACATGGAGAAAGATGATGATTAAGTGGAGCTTCAGTCCCTACATGGTAACATCATGTAGGCATAGAGTATGTGTTACTATGTTTAAATGTACCAAGTGTGTAGGGTGCAATGCAACAAGAGATAGGCAACATAATCGAATGCATATTTAGACATAAATGAGCATAATATGACATGCTGAATGATACTTGTAGTAAAACATGCTTAAGTAGAACATTCTACGTGTGTAGTAAGAGACCAACATCATAGCCAAGGCCTACCAACCACTTGACAAGGTGATTGAGGTACAAACCCCCCAATATGGTTGCATGGGCCTACCACCCCCCGAGTGAGGCAGATGAGGTACAAACCCCTAAACATGGTCTCACGAGCCTACTACCTCCCGAGTGAGACAATTAAGGTACAAACACTCCAATATGGTTGCACGGGCCTACTACCTCCCGAGTGAGGCAATTGAGGTACAAAACCCCCAACATAGTTGTTCGGGCCTACCACCCCCTGAACGAGGCATGGTCACCTTACGACACTATATATACTATTCATGAAATCAATACATATATACATTCTTTTAATCATCATAAAGTCATACAAGTCATAGGTCATGCAATTGATCATCAATAGTTTAAGAACCCTGAACCAAACATTTTATCAGATACTTGGTGGGTGTGTAGTGTTAGGGTTACACCATGCAATTAAAGAGTGAAATCATATAAGCAATCTTAAAGTAAATCAACACACCAACACCTGGTAATACCACCTTGCAAAGTATATCAAAATCCTTCATCGAATCTCAAGATAGATCAAAGATTCATATCTTAAAACATGCTTAAACAGTCATATTTTTACAAAACCCCAACATAGTTCATAGTCAAATTCATACTATAAGAGCCATAAGTAAAATCAACTTAGAAATATGTAATTTACGTAAAAAGGAAGCTTGGGCACTATTGGTGAAAGGACCCAATAGTTGAAACTCACATACCTTGACTTTGGAGAATTCCTTAATGAAGATTGGAAATGGAGACTTGAAGCTTCAGTAAAATCCTTAAGATTCGAAATGAGTTTTGGCACTTGAATTTTAGGTGAAATATTTGTCTAAGTATTTGAGAGAGTATTGGGGAATGTATTATATGATACGAAGGTGAAATATAGCTAAGTATAAGTATTTTCACGCATACAAAAACTTAGGACCAAGACCCAGAAGTCTTGGACCAAACTAAAAAACTGGAAAAAAATAACACAGTAGTGCGCCCTAGCTGCGTCAGGCCTAGGGCACGTACAACTCTCTAGAAATCATATTTTGTGTTTTTTGAATTTTGATATGGTTTCTCTAAAATCAGGGTTAGACCCTTCTCCCACTCAATTTTATCCTACTGATCAAGAATATGAAATCAAATTTTTGATATCATGCACAAATTTTGAGATATATGAAAATTATGATTTCTAGCACTTTCAAGGCACATTTTCGTGCACTTTTTGGGATCATTTCAATTAGGGACAATGCACATCTTTTTGATGGGGTGTAGGTAGTTATAGGCCTCAATGTAGTTTGTGTTTTATTTCCCTGTGGACATTCACTTTCTGTTAAATCGGCATGTTTAGTATGTTTAGATAGTACTTGTAGCATATAGTACCAATACTTGTGGCATATAGCATGTTTTGTGTTTTGTTTGAAAAATAATACCCACAAAAAAATTTGATTAGTAGTTAGATAACAACCATTCATGTTTAGGTGTGTGATAATATCTATTCTGAAAAGTGATGGTACATTGAGATAAAAGGCATGATCTGAGAGTCTTTTGTTGATAATGTATGCAGTGTCATGTGAGTGTGACCTTAATTTGATAAGATTCAAGTATTTTGTGCTAATTCAGAACTTACCCTGTTACTTTAAGTTAGATTATAGATTATTGGATTAGGAAAGGATCTTAGGCCATTGTTCTTAATAGTCCACTTAGCCTGAAATGACCAACCAAAACTATGATATAATCTCTTGTTCCTAATGTTTGAGACTAACATGTACCTATTCTTTGAAAACACATGATTAACCTAGTTGCTAGTTGTAAAATCCTAAAATTGGCCCTGGTCCTTCCTTAAACATTGTGTAACTTGCTGAGGCAAAAAGCGTATGTTGAAGGTGGCTACCAAAAGTTGCCCTAGTTCTGAGGACGGATATTATTCACCTCAGCACAAGCCAAAATCCTAAGTTGAGGGTGGTTGGTGTATGGGCGAAACACAAAAAGAAAAGAGTGAGTTAGTGATACGGAGAAAAAGGGAAAATCATGAACTGGGTGCAAGAAAAATAAGTGATGTTTTAGTTGTAAGCTAAAAAGCAAAATAAAGTGTAGAAACAGGGCAACAAGTTGAAAAATGAAAAGAAAGAACCTGGAAAAGCTTGAAATAGGAAAAAGGGAGAATAAGATGAAAATAACAGAGTTGGTAGGGTTAAAATGTAGAAAAATGCAGTATCAAGGAGAGCCTTTAATCACTATTTTCCCATAATATCATACTAGAGCCTCTTGAACCTACTTTACAAGCCAAGAAAGTCCTAAAGTAATCCTAGTCCGATTAATTGATTGTCTGGGTTGTCATAACCAAAGCCTAGGGCCTAGACGTGAACGGCTCAAGGGGAACCCGAAGAAACCACAAGTAAGCCTCTTAGAGCATCATTACACATCCATGGTCGCGGAAGCAATAAATCAATCATCAAGAGATAAAAGAACGGGGAAATCGGGCTAAGGGAAAAACTTCTATATCATCATAGTCAAGAGATAAGAGTCAAGCATAGATACATAACATGTCCAACAAACACCTCTAATACATAGATAAGAGCGGGGACCAAGTTGAAGTAACCAAGCTCACCCTCATAGTCAAAATAGAGAATAAAGAAGAATGTCTTAATACATAATAGGAGGAACATAGACTAAGGTCCCCGAAGTCGAGGACTAACCAACTAACTTTAACAGCACCGAACTAGCCACGTGGAGGAGGATGATGATCAACTTGGGCACCGGTTCCTACATGGTGACATCATGTAGGCACAGAGTATGCATTAGTACATTTGAATGTACTATGTATGTCGGATGCAATGCAAACAAGAATTATGCATCATAATCAGAATACATAATAATAGGCAATAGGCATACTATAATAATATGACATGAATGATCAATGCATAAGTAAAATATGCTTATGTAACTCATGCTCATATAGGATATCATATTTGTAGAAGAGACCAAGCTAGATTTCCAAATGTACAACCTTTTGGTAGGTTAGTGATGATGCCGCCCTATTACTCAGGTGGATGAGTATGAATTCCTATCTAGGTTGGTGATAATGCCGCCCCATCACCATGGTGGAGAAGTATAAAACCTTCTCTAGGTTGATGAGTACAAATCCCCATCAAAGTTAGTGATAATGCCGCCCCATCACTAGGTGGAGAAGTGCAAACCCTTCCCTAGGTTGATGAGTACAAACCCCCATCTAGGTTATTTAGGTACTTAATCCCCCCGAATTAGGCATGGTCTAATGCAAAACTTTATATAGAATTTATCATATACATAGGCTCATTTCATCATCATATAGTCATTCATATCATATCTT